>WURT03362463.1:0-23757 GCA_009936505.3 Holothuria glaberrima | reverse complement strand
TACATACATACATACATACATACATACATACATACATACATACATACATACATACATACATACACACGCCATCATGACCGCATAGGTTCCTCTTTTCATCGAAACCAAAAATGTGTGGCCAAGTTAACAAACAACGCTGCTCATGTTAGTTATTTCCATGCTGCAGCTATACGTACATTTACAGTATATACAGTAACATATAGCCCTACACTACTTACATCGGCCCATGCATGGCTGAAGAGTTACGAAAGTTTGAAGTAACATTAAAAAATGATTTTGGCAGTTTATTTTTCTGCCCAATTATGAAAATAGCTGTTTTTGGCTGTTTGAATGAATGCCGCAAATGGGAAATTAAAAACCTAGAATATAGAGCATAAAACCGGGAGGCCGGGAGATCTGGATAAAAACCGGAAGACTCCTGGTAAAACCAGGAGAGTTGACAGGTCTGCAATGAGCTGCAAAATTCAAAAGACCAGAGAGCCTTTGTATTGATCACAGCCCTGCCAAGTCACCCGCATTTGCGGGTCGTCTCCCGCTCACCCGCTTAACTGTCCAAATCTCCCGCATTTTAAAAAATCTCCCGCATTGTACTTTTTTAGCGTAAAATTCATCTCACTGGACCAAAATAATGCGAGAAATCAACATTTGAACTGCAAACAAGCAAACAAGTAAAAAAAAAAGGTCTATGAAAACGGCAGTCGGTCTCCAAGAAATGTAGTTGGTCCAAAGTGGTAAAGTGCTAGAAAGTCAAAAAAAAAAAAAGGAAAAGGTCTTCGAAACGGGACGGGAAGTGTCAAATATTTTCACCATCTAAAAAGTCATCCGACCTAGGCATCTCTGTGATCAAAGGGAAAATAAGTTTGCGAACCAAGAACGATGCACACTCCATCGCATGTACATGTATTAGTACAGGGCTATTCCTAGTAGCAGTGGTACTGCCACACTTTTGAAGGAAAGTGTGTGGGGGGGGGGGGGGACACATCAACACAAAGAACTGAGCAGTGCCAGATGCATCAACGGCGCAGGAGCATGAAACCCTTTCCCTGCGGGTACACTGAGTAGCCGTATGTCAGGCGTTTTGCCAGATAAGTGTCCAGTGTTTTGAGCAGGCTGCTTGCCAATGTCCTCCATCCAGTGTTACTAACTGAGTGTTGACTTGTACTCCTTTTTGAAGATGTACAACTTCACAATGAAAATTATTACAAATAATGAATAAAAGAAAGCCATCACTATGAACTTAATTTATATCATACGTGTTATTAGTATGTTGAAAAAAATATGTGGGTATATCTTAAAATATAAATGGTAGGCCTACTCATGAGTCACATTCGTGGACATGAATTATGATGTGAATGCGCAGTCACTTTGATAAGCTGCTACAATAGATGTGCTTATAGCTAGCCTTGTGGGTATATGTATTGCAATCATCCATACAGGGGCATACACATTGGTGGTGTGTCGCATTGACCTGACATGACATATTGGCTAAAGACAGTCATGCCTCACATGCTTTTTGGGAAACTGGAAATGGGTGCTCTACCTGTGGGGGAAGCAGCAACACCTGGATGGGGGTTAGCAGCAACACCTGGATGGGGGTTAGGAGATGAAGCCCAAGGAACTCTAAGGGATGTACAAATTGTGACCACTAGAATGAAGTTATTTCCAAATGACATAGGATGGACCACAAAAATCACAATTTCAACATTTTCTTGTCAGTCTTACTTGGAATACCAATTTAATGATTCAGATTGGGTGATTGTGGATTGTGAGTGGGAAAGAAAAATCTGATAACTTTGGTTCCTCCCCCTCCCCCACCCCACCCACCTTTCCTTGGCAAAGCCACTGATTCTAAGGTCTTTTCTAAGTTGGGTAGTGAGGGTTATTGGTAGTGGAGGCACTATGAAGGCATTTCTCATCCTCCATTTCCCCAACTAAACCTGGTACTTAACAAAACTGATTTGAGGTTGGCTCATCTTTTGTCCTGAAGTATCAGAACAATCTCCCAGTGTGAAGTATAAAATTCCTCTAAAACTAAAATGTAAACATTTTTTTCTTCCCAAAAGCATACACCCATCCAGGACACAGGTTGTCATGTGATTACTTCTTGTTGAACAGCCAAGTGATATCATTAAATCAGACCCCCAGCAATTTCTACCACAATCATCTATCCCCCAATCAATCCACAAGTGCTATGGTATGCATCATCAACTCTTGTAGCGGTGAGTTTGAGGTAATCAGTAATCATCAGTTTTGAGGTCCATGGTAGTGCCCGACAAGTGCCACTGTAGATAGTGAAGTAACATACTAGGCATGTAAACAACTTCAATAAGCCCCCAGGGCCTCTTGGAGTGGGCCCCCCAGCGAAACATTTTCTGCCAACCTCCTGCCATACTTCCCCTCCCCCTCCTTTCCAACATAATTGTCTACTTTACATATATATAGACGTACGTGGCACTTTGTGACACCCTCTCAGTTCTCTTTGCACCTGAGAAAATACCTGTTTCTGAAAGTGACCCCTATCTACTGTTTGACAAGTTGCCACACCCCTGGCCTTTGTTGTGAACCTTGTTCATCCATTCAGTTTAATTCATTACATAATTACATGCAGCAATAAGAGCTACTGAGTGTCATCTGACTTGATGAGGAGCACGTTGAGACCTACATTTCAGGAAATCCCCCACCGATAGAAGTCCATGTTGGGGTAAGGCAAAAAGTGGCAAATTTTGATGTGAGTTCTTGGCCAAAGTATGTATATATTTTGAACAAGCTTACTTCCAGCATTTTATTGCTTCAGATTAGCTAGGTTTACATGTTATCAACCCTAGGATGACCGCATACTCCAAAACGACAAATAAACTACATAAATGTACCATTCTTGCTGGAGGTTGTAGCAGTTTATTAGTCCTTGCGTTGAAGACAAAATAATCCATGATTGTGACTAAGGAGACGGAAAGGCAAATCATGCTAAAAGTAAGAAATAAATAAAGACTAGAGTGAAAGTGAACAATTTCAATATATTTCCATAATCTTATGGTACATCTCTGATTTATAATTGACTACAGAAATATCTCAACCTCTTTTGATATCAAAGTTAGTCCTATCCAAAATCCTCACTTTCAGACTTTTACTTTTGTAACCCCTTCACTTTTCATATATTAACATTACGATTCTGATATGAAACCACTTTATCAGAGTCTCTTCCCTGGCCCCCATGCTTCCCTTCTTGGAGCTTTCTTTCAAAAGCAATAATGGAAAAATCCTGACAGGCAAATTCGTAATGCCCTCATGTCCACCCAGCAACTTACCGACATTGAACCTTTTTCTTCCTGCTTCCACTCTTCACTCCCCTCCCCCCCCCCCCATTATGATTTTCTTTTTCCAGAAGAAAAAGAAAAACAAAGCCACATTTTGAAGAGGTGAACCTGCTGACAGACAAACTTCTCTTCCCCCACTGTAACCCCAACCCTACTGAACCACTGAACAAAGCAACACCAACTATACAGCAGGTGCATTTACATAAGACACTTTCGTGACCAACAGTTTAGACTTTAGCACAAAATGGTTTGCAATTCAGAACTTGACCAACTTTGTAAAATTTGAACACCAGTTTCAAATTCAGGTACTTCTGAGAATGAATTCTCAACAAATTAAATCACATCACACATCAAAGTGCAGAAGGATAACAAATATATAAATCCTAGTCTCTTTGAAGTCAAGTATGTAAATTTTCATTTGAAAACTCTGACAGTTGAAAGCATCATCTGGCTGATAAAGAGAGCAGACTGCCTCTTGAAGCATGCAATAATACCTGTTTTGGGAAAACATTTTGCACCAAATGTCTTGAGACTAACTGCCACTACAGTCAGAAACATGGAACGACACCCAAAGGGAAAAACAACCCTGAAGTTACATATAACTTAACAAGATGCTCTCAGACAGACCTGTGGTAGGGCATGCAAGACCTGATTTGTGTATTGCAAGCAAAAACTATCTTGTACAGCTTCTGCAATGTTTTGCCACCTGATCGCAAACTTCACATATAAACTGTTGCATACATGACAAAAAATGCAAACATTTATAAAGGAAAAAGTTAATACGATATAATGATTCTCTTTCTCTTTCACTTATTATGTTGTCTTCTTCCTTAGGTGCAGTTTGATAAATTGGAATCAATTTGTCCACCATCAATTTGGGAGATTTCTCTCTAGGGAATACAAACAGTTAATGTTAAAGTTTCACAAAGGTAAAACATTCTCACTGTAGTGGACATGTAATAATTTAATGGCAAATTTGGATATGGGTTGTAGGAGCTGAATATCCAAGGCTTGAACCCCCCCTCCCCTCCTTCCTTTACCCCAGAGCTAATTAGCAGCACACGCCTCCAAGACCTTGACATGTGCCATGGTGCCTCTGGAAAAGACATCCAGGGGTGTGTTAAATTTCTCTTAAGTGAATTTCCCTTAGACTCAGTTTTGCTGTGCCATTTTCTCTGGCTTATGTCAAGTTCTGCCACCAATATGCACATGCACATACACACACAGACCTACAGAGACAAAGAGACACCTTCTATGAGGATACACAAGAATAAACATTGCAGACAATCTCTCTCAATAAAGCTAAGGGTTGTGGCTAAAAGCAAAGATACGAGAATGCCATTCTACCTTTGGTTTAAGTACTTCACAGACATATAATATGAATTTTTTTTATATTTTAATATTCTTGTTCCTTGCATAGCATATTACTCCTTTATTTCAAATCTAATACATCATCTACCCACCACCAAAATAATTAATATTTGTTAAACAATAGAAATATTAAACAATAGTTTACAAACAATACAAACATGAACTATATGATGTTCTGTTATTAGAGATTTTAGAAGTTAACTGTATATTGGTCAATAATCTTTTGATACAAAGCTAAATGAGGTACCCTTTAAGAGCCTCCAAAACTAGTTTGAGTATTAGGTAGCACCTAAGCCATACCTGTCAACTCTCCCAGCTTTGCCGGGAGATGCCCAGTTTTTTTGCCAATCTCATGCCCAGAAGCAAGACTCTCCCTGTTTTTAGGCCTATCTCAAACCCAATTGTTTGCATGCCCAGCTATACACTTAATTCCAAACCTCCCAGTTTTTCAATTCTCCCAATTTTTGGGGTTAAAAAATTCCAAATCTCCCAATTTCTGAGCAAGACAGGTTGACAGGTCTGCCTAAGCTGATCCATCTACTACCACACTACTAGTATGATGACCAATCCTAGTGGGGGGTGTTGGAAGAATGAAAGCACACAACAGGACCTTTTTTCCAGCTGGTTTGTTTTAGACTTCATCCAAATGATGGAATATCCTCCTTGGTCTACCTTTAGTACAGTGTGTAAATGAGGTCCAAAAAACATGGGCAAAGAGGCAAGCACCATAGGCCCATACCATAACTTATGAGGACTTGTACATCACCGTCATCCAAAAATTTTCACACATTACAATGAATAAAATATTCTAATGGGTTTGGGCACTAACACATTGGCATATCTTTGTCCTAATTGTGTTTGAGGCTAGAAGTACTTTGTTTGATATTTCTTTAACTGAAAATTTCTTTAAGACAGAAAACTTTCATGCACCATAGTAGACCAAGTGCAAAAGTAGTGTGGAGATAGGTTTGAGATGTAGTAAATTTCAGTTCATTATGCTTCAGACAAAATGGATAAAAAAAAAAACAGAATTATAGTCAGGTGGAAAATTTTCTAGCAACCAACAAATAGTTCAATTGGTATCACACTGCATATTACTGTACAAACTGATCAAACAGGAGCACAAATGCAACATATCTGGCAATTATTGTTGGTACACGTAACTCTCGGGCTTGCAATGATTTTGTGAAAAAGAGCTCAATAACCCTCCAACCTGCTATGCCAACACAAAATTCTTCCCTGACAAAAGTAATATTTTGATCCCATCAGTAAACCACAAAGCAGCACTAAATCAAGGTCACCAAAAAATATCCCTTTACATCAGTGACAGCATATCTGCTCTTGTTAATGCACTCATTTATTTAGAGCTAAGTTTACAGACCCATGACTTGATCTGCCCATCTTGTTGCATACAAATTCAAATTTTTCCCAACCCCTTCACCTACACCCCCTCTCCCCAACAATATATTTGTCACTAGTCAGCAATGGAGTACCCTCCGCACTTTCTGTCAAGCACCATCACATTATGTAATGTATACACCAATTCTTTCCCTTTACCTTTGGGTATTATTTCCTATACAAAACAGCAACAAAGGTAATTGCACATTATACCATTTCAAAGTAAAGGAACTGCCACAAGCAACAGAGAGAGTGAGAGAGACAGACAGACAGACAGACAGACAGACAGACAGACAGACAGACAGACAGACAGACAGCCAATGAAAACTATGAAATAGACAGAAACTTCCATCAAATTCTTACAGGTTAGCTGTACTAATTCAGATGCAGTACATGTTAAGAGCATGATTCTAGTAACAGTCCTGAGTGATATTCCACATTTATCATTTTAATACTGGTACACTAGTACACCACTATAACAATGTACCTACCTTGACTGGTCTACTAGAAAACCATTTTTTAATACTGTGCAATGTTTTCAGAACTTGTTCTGATGGATACACCAGTACACCATTTTAATGCAATGATTTTAGTATAAGTATATAATGGCAAGCCATTTAATACCATACTTTCAAAATTTTTCTGGTTTTCACCACTATTAAGACACACAAAGTCTGCACTTGGATCAGTGCCAACTAAAATGGTTGTTACATAATAAATTAAAACACAGAAAAATCTTGCCAATTTTCAAGAATTCATTTATGGACAAACCCAGTCCACCACAACACCCAATTAAAATACTCCAGTATGTTAATTCCTGACTAGTTATTTTCTAGATCATGTGACAAATATTACTGCCACTGAATTATTAAATTCCTGCTAGACAAATCCTTGGTTTACCAATGATGTGCAATACTTCTGTTATGTAACATGAAAAACAATTGTGACGGAAGAAGAGAGATTTAAGGGATAAGCTGATATTTGAAAGCAAGCTTTCTACAACTGCTTATGTATTGTAAATAGTTATCTTTGCTGATATCCTCTTTCTTACTTTTCATACCATTGTTAATCTACATGAAAGAGTTACTCATGCATTACAGAGAAATACTGTGTTGTTGAAAACAAACTTTTTAAACCTTGAAAACCATGATTTGTAGAACAGAATGATAGGCAATTCAAAATAAGGTAGCTGAGTAAACTAACTCTCTACAATATGGCTGCCAAAGGGGAAAAAAATTATTGCTTTGTATTTCTTGAATTATTTAGTTTACTTACACTTTAAAATTTTTAAGTAATGCTACATTCATAACTCTTGAAAATATTTGAGAAAAGTAAAGATGTTGCCAGAGTTTAGTTGTGAGAATGAATGCCTAAATAATGATAAAAGTATTTTCTGTCTGTGCCGTATTGATCAAAAAGTATATGTTACATTTCCCTTCAATACTCACTGACCTGTCAGCCCTGCAGGTATGTATTTTGAGCATGCCCATGTCCCCCGGGGATCACTGTCCATGATGTACAGTCTTTGCTGTCCACCCTCCCATTTGGCATAGGACCAACTGCTTCATTTATCTCAATTCAAGTCACCTTTTATCAATAAAACTGCTTGACTTTATAACACAAACAACTTGAATTGGGTTTTGACTTGCAAAGGTATCAGTAGTGATTTATTTTTTACATCAACCAAAGTCACTGTCTTAAACAATATTTCACAACTGCGGATGTGACTTTATCACACAGACGAGCTTTTAATTTGTCAATGCTGATTTCATTCTAGCAAATTTAATGCCCATCAAAATTACCACCAGACTAATTGCAAAAACTCACTTTTGCCATTGACGAAAGACCTTCCAAAGATTTGGGGGAGGGGGGAAAAAACATCTGTTTGAGGTTGTAAGTTTGACAAATATTAAAGACCCAGGTATAAGCTGTTAGTTCTGCCAAGCTTGGAGACAACTTTTTGGCATTATTCCATTTTGAATGAAGTTTTACTCTTTCTCATTCCAGTTCATACTTAAAAGAGAACATGATACAGTAACACTGATTAGCAGCTAAATCTTCTATCACAACATAGCTAGTTGAAATTTCATAAATTTCATGAAGATGAAAGTTGTGAAGTTATAACAAGTTTTTATGAAAACTTATCACCTTCTGTAAGAAAAAAAACAAAAAACCTGTAAGAAAAGCATGCAGAAGTCTGCAACCCTGTTTGAATGTTGCAGTATCGAACAAAGAAATGTAGTATTTAGTATTGCAAACAGATTATCATGCCAGATAGGAATAATGCACACACCATGTGGGACAGCACAGACAATGTTTACTTAATATTTTCAAACTCCTGCAAGACTCACTCCAACACTACATCAACAGTATTTAAAAGTAAAGAATGGCATACACTTTGTCAAGTATAGGTACATCTCTATGAGTGTTAGATTAATATGTTGTTGGTAAACTATCCATAAAACATACAGACAACTCATATCCTGCAAATATACATGGACTGTTTAGTTTTGTACATAACACAAGCTTTCCACTTTCTATTTACAAGGTAACAGATTATTGCAAAAAAAGAAAAGCAAAACAGGCAATCAACTACAAATCCCAGCATGCAGTTAGGGCTGATGCTTTTAAAAATGCTTCAAAAATTTACCAACAAAGTACTTAGAAAATGTTATAGTACATTTGACATGTAACATTACCCAGGAAGGATGGGTTTAATACCATTTTCACAATTCTTGATTTTTGTGATGTAGAAAATAGGAATTCTTGTATGAAGAATGACATTCCAGCACACTCTATGTTGTATGGACACCTGTTCCAGGAAGGAGTGTGCTACCAACTTCCTCCCAAACTGTAGGGACCATGGGTGCAAGCAATGGGGCTAGAGCCCCAGTGTAAGTATTAAACAAACCTACAAATATCTAGGCAATCTGTGATGTCATGAAGGCAGTGGGGTGATAATTTCGATGAAATTGACTGGAAATTGCCCAGTCTTTCCCTTCAACTTTCCAACCATCCATTCACTGTTGATGTATTTGATAAGTTCGATAGTATCCCCTTCCTGTAAGGCAAACATAAAAATGGACATTCCTTTTGTGAAGATCAAAAGTGTGACAGAAAAGACAACTGAATAAAAACAATTTTTTTGTGCAAATAGCCAACACAGTTGGAACAATTGAGAGGTAAACCACTGCATTTTCTTCCAAGTGGCAAACATTTTAAACATTTCTGCAAAATCTTTTTGACTCCTAGTGGCATTCACAAATTACTACTGGACTGAGTGAGGGACTCATTCAGAGGTACATATTGCACAGCTATTTTAATGATTAATGACAACGATTTCTTAGCCAAAATAACACTTAAAATATGTAAGGTTACACATTCAAAGTATTGCTACACACTTTTGCATTTGTGAAATGTTACACCAGCACAACAGATTTTTTTCATAGGCCTGGAAGAAAAGCTAACCTGCTTGTAATGAGCTTTTATCCTCCTTCCCAAAAATTTCCCTGAAAAAATAGAGTTGGGGTTGTCTAATTTGAACATTCTATGACCAGACATCATCTCCCCCCTAGACCCCCCCCCCCTTCTACCTGGAGGAAAAGCCTCAAAAAGTCCTTCCCATGAGATGAATTGTTCACTGAGACACAAGACATTTTGTTCTTTTCAAAATTGTTACATCAAAACACTTTTGAACACCTGACCATCTAAATGTCTCAAATTAAAATGTTTTGTTGTCAGTAGTATAGATAACAAAGATAAAATGCTTTAAATGAATGCTTTAAAGCTACAAATTATCACCTAGGTACAATAGGGCAAAAGCTTCCAGGTGTATAAGGGAGGGCACTGTGCAGTTGTAGCAGGGAAAACAACAAGCCAACAGGTGTGACCTAAGACAATCATATTGAAAAATAATGCCAAGATTAGATGTATTATATGGTACAGTTACCATAGATACAGGAATGAGTGGTGTCACAAAGTTAAAAATAGATAGGGTGGGGAGCTGGGAGGAGGAGGGGGAGGGAGAGGACTGGTAGAGCCCTAGCATGTCACCAAAGGTTTGCCACCATTTACCAATTTGCAATATTCCTTCAGCCACAATAAATTCATTTGCTAACTTCTACCCCTTCCCAACAACATCCACAGACAAGTTTAACCACTGTCTAGCAACAAATTATGGTAGTGACTTGAACTAAACTAACATCAAAAGTTAAAATGTGGACTTAACATGAAAATAAGTTTAAAAAGATTCTGCCCTTGCAATTTCTATGCACTGGATGGTTCACTAATCCTTGAACAAGTTTGTGGAATCCAATGGCAAACTCTCTTCAAGAAGACACACACTTCATGAAGAAATGTTACTGATATTATTGCTTTGTAAGTGTAGGTGTCACAAGGTCTTCTATTGGAGTAAACTTGAAGTTTATAAGTGAAATGAACCTCTATCCATCACCCTGGTGAACAAATGACATGCATCATAAAATGAAAACAGTGTGTCTAATGCTGTAGAAATAAAAAAAACTGTAATAGACAACAGCAAAAAAAATCTGACAAATCTGACAACCATGTCTGATATCAGGAAACAGCCCTCAAAAGTGGAATGTATGGATGCTATTAAAATGACATAAAATTATTTTTTTTAAAACCACTCCCCTAACTCAACAACATGAGAAGTATAAATTTGGTTCAAAATAACTCACGCTAATGTAGGATTCTTTGGATAATAGCAATGCCAAACGAATTAATCTACGTTGCCAACAGATATGGCTTATAACAAGGAAGAACAATAACAGAACTAAAAATAACTGATTCATACTTTTTCCTCAGTAATCAAAATAAGTTATTCATATTTTGTCAATCTTTAGAAGGGTTCAAAGAACAATAGAAAGAGAACCTTGTGATGTCTTTCATGTAAAACAATGAACTCGTCACTTCCTGGACAGTTCTCAAAAGCATATTTCTCACACTCTTTTGTCATTCAACTTGGCATCAAAAATTTATCCTTAATATGATTCTTGGCGCAAACCCAAATTGTATTTTGTAAGATTTCTTGTTAACATAAAAAAAATGCAGCTCACATTTTAAAAAAATTTTTTTATACACACTGATTAGAAATAATTGTGGTAATTTTAAGTTAAGAATTTGAGCAGGTAATTTAAAGACTTAGTGATCCCTTTCACTCATGCCTACCCCGCAACACTTCTCTAGAAACAAACATGGCATATGAATATTTCAATATTACCACACAGAAAAAACATAAACATACTTTCTGAAGAATTCAGCATCCTTGCAAGGAAAGAAATACTTCGAGATTACTTTCATGAAATTACACCTACTTTTCTCTGCAAACGTTCATTCCAAAGGAAGTGACCTAAAGAAAGATATCCCACCCCCTGCCTCTCAGTGCTTGTCTCAAGTGGTTTCAAAATTACCTTTTGTACAAGCTCAGCACAGATGACAAGGATTCAATAACTAGTGAGAAATGGATACATTAAACAGTTCACTCACCAGCAATTAAAGTAAGCACTTATCCTTATAGCCTAGTATTCCTTACTGTTTCACAAGAAATGCATTCACAAGATGAATATCAAAAGGTCGTTTACCTCCAAAAAAATGTCCAATCGCTGACAGGCATGACCAAGTTTTTGATGGCCAAAATTGTTTACAATTTTTGCAGTCTTCAAAATTTCAAAAATGGATCAGGTAACTTTTAATATGTGTCACTAAGAATAATTCAGAATAAGGTACTTACAGCATTTCACAGAAGTGATTATATAACTCAATTTACATAAACAAAAGACTGCATGCAATAAAATGCACTCCGATAAGCTCATTTACTTAAACATCCACAGGTCATTTACTTAAAGTGAGAAGGCAGTAGCCCCAAGTTTATTTTCAAAAATTGGCTAAATGTTACAGATCTCCTCTTATTTCTCTCACAAGTAATTTTTGTAATGTTTCCTGAAAAATTATTGAATACTGAAGGTAATCCAAGGAGTTATTCTGCATAAATTTAAGAAATAAGTGACAAAATTATTATCACATGATTGATATGAGCCATTCCTGAACTAGTGTACCGGGGTACACTAACTCAAATTGGGGGGACTGCATTTTCCCTTTCAGTTTGAAGGATATTATCATTGATAGAAATATGGTGATGGTGGGGCAGGGGGGGGGGGAGATGCAGAGTGAGGTGGCAGTCAATCACATTTTTTTCACTGGGTACAAGTTTTCAGGGGTTTACATTCCAAGGGATTTTTTCAAGGGTACTTTTTAAGGGATTTGAGGTTGCTTGGGTCATTGTCTATTTAAGGATACTTGTGTTAAACAGAAACATGAAACGATTAATGCACTACTCAATTGTAACCACAGTGCCCTATACGTGGGCAATAATTCGGGTCTTGAAGGACAGTTGCTTTACAACACTAAGCAACCACAAATGTGGGAGAAGCCTGGGGGGGCTGTATATTACAACTTTATGTAGGGTGGCTAACCAACCCAAAAATTAGATCAAATTTGGTTCCCTTTGAAAAGCCAGTTCAGATGGGAAAACCGTAGATTGCTCTTGGATGAAAAACCCATCTAATTTTGACCCCACTGTGGATCAAATCCTGAATCTCCCAGTTGCTAAGTTTCAAATGCCACCACCTTTATCCACTCGGCCACAGCACCAGTGAGATTTATTTATTCCCCACACTACAGGTAAACCTGATGGTACTTGTGGACAGTGTTTGCATTGTAAGAGTCGGCAGGGAAACTCGCATGGGTTTTAAGAGGGCTTTACACACTTTCAAACTATGCAGACTTTGCACTGACATAAGGCAGGATAGTGAATACACAAGAAAACCATGCCTTGCCCTTTCAAGATTTATTTCAGATTTAGAGCAGAAAAAAAACGTACTTATTACATTTCCATAAATGATATCCCTCTTAAATCCTTGCTATACCTGAGTATGGGGGTGGGGGAGAGGGAGGTGTGGTTACTACTGGCAAGTGCATAAACCAAACTGCATAGCTTTTGTAGAGGTACCGCATTTGTAACTATTTGGTGGGTATTTTTTAACATAATGATGTTTGACTTTTTAGCTTTTGCATTTTTTCACAGCTAATTTTACATCAAGCCAAGCACATTTACTACAGAAAAAAACACCAGTATTTGAAATCTTCATATTAAGAACAAATTAAGAGCACATTGTAGTTAACTGTGAGATTCATCAAATGTTGGGCTTGAAAATTATGATGTTGAAAGCAAAGAGCCACACACACATTCAGTAACAGACACACACTCAAGGCAATCTCAACTGTAAACAAGCTGTAAAAAACTAAAAACCTGAAATAAGGTACCATTATGCTGATACTATCAGTTTTAAGACATTTTCACTTCTTACGATGGCTGCAAGCATTATTTTCCCCCCAAAGAGTTTTATTCGTGGAAGTTGACAGGTAGTATGAACAGCAGGAGTCAGGAAGAATCTTAGTAATTAATCCGAGTATTATTGAAAGTACTGCCATAGAGGAGCTTCAAGAGGAAGGAATCCGATAAATCCTGTTTAGTGTGATAAAACAACCCATTGAAATCATACACACGAGCAAATGGAAGATGCAAAGAAACATCCTGCCTGAAAAAAGGGTGTACTAGGAAAAAGCTAAATTGTCAGTTTCAAGATAAGGGAACAGAGGCAGGATGTCAATGATTATGGGATACATGAAAGCCACTCTAAAGGTTCAATCCAACAGCAAAGATTAAAGGGTGGATAAGATCCTAAAAACAAGAAACAAAATGTTCTTTGGTTTTCTGAAAGGTTAGTACTGTATTTATTCTAATAGAAGCTTACAGTATGCCCTTATAGTGTACACCTTACAAACAATTTGCCATCTAACAAATGCAGTGCTCTAGCTATGCTGTTTCACAGGGGTGGCCCACCCTGCCCCTCTTTTTTCCCACCCTGCCCCTATTCTCAGGATTTTGAAAGTCTTCATGTGGTTCCTAGGTTTGTGTCTAAATTATTAAAGTACAGTATGTAAATAATGGATTGGATGACTGCTAAGAACCAACCACAGTTACATGCTGTCACTGCATTAAAAGAATTGAAGTCATTTTTTCTGTGCAGGCTTCAAAACATAGGAGTGCAGCATTTTGCATGTGCACATGTGCCCTTACATTCAGTCTCTGCCCTGCCCCCTTTTCAATGAAGCTAGGGGTCTGAAAGGGCAGGCTTTGGTCCAATTGTTCAGACTGATGTCAAGTAATACTTGGAGGTTGGTCCATTATAAGACTGAACTCCTTATGGTACAACCTAACTTAGAACATTCAAAGTTAATACGTCACTGGTTGGCATTGGTTGGCATACAGCATGTGAAAAAAACATGCCTGCATGTTATTAGGTGTTGTGCATGTAAAAAGTTTGTACTTCAAGTTGAAAAGTACCTCTCAAAGAAGCACAATAAAAGTACAAGAACGCATTTGGTTATTGCACAATGTTATTTAACCAGTAAACTGCGGAATTAAAATACTGTATCTTTCGACCCACTGCGGAATTAATTTTCATAAAAATGTCTTTTTTTGCAGATTTCAACTTTACACTGGAAAAATAATACACTGTAAATATTTACCACAAAAATGTGTCGTCTCCTTTTTCTTCTTTTTTTGAAGCAAATACAAGTAACTGACAGTGTTTGCAACTTATTTGTAGGGTTCTTTCATCTTTCAGAAGCTTTTTACGCAAAATTGTTCCAAATCGGTAAAAAAGTCACGCTTTGTATGGTAAATTTCAAAGCATGATGCGGCACAAAGTGGTTTAATTTCCCTACACTCGTAATAGTCTTCTTTCTCTGTAGGCTCCTTTTTCTGTAGTCTCCTTTGCTGAAGCCACGCAACAATTTTAACAGTGAAAATGAACGCAGGTGGTTCCCTACACTTGTAGCGCTAGCCTGTGAGGATTGTAAACAGTGCAGCATATCCAAGAATACTTCCAGGTTCCACGTGCTTGATCAACGCATCATACCAGTTATCGAACAGAGAATACAGTCTCCCGGTTCAAAATAGGGCCAGAACGTTCAATGTGCACAGCAAACGATCTTTCCAGGGTGTTGATTGGCTGGGTGTTATATGACGTATTTCGGTGCATATATTACAGGACGGATATATCCGTCACACGCAGTAGCATGAAGTTAGGACATGACAGATATATCAGTCATATGCAGTTAACTGGTTAATTAAGGTCTTATACGAGGAGGGGCTTGTATTTCTTACATAATGAACTTCTTTTTCTTATATTTAACATGAATACTCATGTAAATTTTCTAGACTGTCCCAAGGATTGTGAATTAAGACTCAGTGGAGAGTAAATGTATACATTGTATGATCAATGTAACTAGTTAAGTTGTAAGCACAGTAGCTTCTTAATTGAAAAATGTGTAAAGTATTATTGTGTGTTAAGTAAATTACTGTGTATTTTCTATGCATTGAATGTGCACAAGTTGAGAGAAAAAAGGTGGAAAAAAAATGTTATTAGATTTTTGGCATGTAAACACTTGTGACATTGCAGGCAGAAAGTCGACGAATTAGAATCTTCTTTTCACTGTAATGACAGTGTAGGCATGCCTCACCTACTCTTTTGCAAACCTGCCATGGAGTCATTTGTTTGTAGACATGAATGAGTTACTTTGTGAAACAAATATATCAAATCGGATGGACATTTGACAATGTTGCAGCCCTTTAGTTAAATAAAGTGACATTTGAAGGACACTAGTTGCTCAGATTTAGTCCAAAGAATATGTAGATGAAAGTCTCTGCCAACATCGATTCCACACTTTACAAAAACATCGCAGGCTACAGTTCAACACAGACCTTAATTCTACACAGACATCAATCCAAAGGCCAAATGTTTACAGGACACGTGTATCTTTGGCAACTTTCAGGGTTCCAGATACCATTCGCCAATGTTGCTAATAGCAACAAAAGAAATGAATTAGCACCTAAATTTTTGCAGCACATTCAGAAAAAGTAGCACATAAAATCAAGCGTGCATAGATAACAATTGTGTGAGAAAAAAATAAAAAAAGCGACACCGTCTGTTGTTCTCGATTCCCCGATTTTTCATGAGTAAAAAACGGTAGCAGCCCACTTCATGTACCTTGCATTTTCAGCAGTGAAAGTAGTTCAGTACACAGTGCCCTAAACAATTTCTATCAGCCCATTCACCTTGTTCATACTCTCAGGCCTACACCTTACACATGTGCATGCAAACAGTATCTACTTGGGTTTCATAAAATAGAGTTCCTTTCCCTGGTACTCAGATCAGGAATAGCCTCATGGGTGACACTCCAGAAAAAGGCTGTAAGCGGACACAAGACTAGGTTCAACCCTGTATGCCGCGATGGTGTCAGTAATCAAATTTAGGTTTGATGAAAAAGCCAAAAAAAAGGTCCTACAATATACTTTCTGCCTACTGTTAGGTTTACGAATTGGCATTATTTTCCTGGAAGATGGCGGTACTCTTGTTGACTTATCTGTAAATTCATCAATTTACACAAAAGCACTGCCTCTACAAGGCAACTTTCTTCAGAGAGACTTGAAGCTTGCCATGGCCTATCATGTGGTACAAATGTACACTGAAACCTTACCTACGTGCCTTACCTATGCTAAACATGTCTCTGCAAGTTCAGGCATACTTTCTTCAACATGGAATGGCTACACAACATTGACAACTTTTATAAACTGGGGTACACTTTTCCAGAATTGGCTCTGGAACATGCCTCCAACATGGCTACACTTTTTCCTCCTACAAATTGGGGTCTAGTTGGACCACTAACTTTCTACATTTTATGCAATCATAATGGCATGCTGCTAACGTGACATAAAACTCAATGTACTAAAGAAATAGCTGAAATATAAATAACAGTTTGAAGTTAAAAAAAAATTGTAGATACCATAATTCAGAGTAACTTAATATGTTTGGACACTCAGACCTGCACCCCAACACAAATGGGAACACAAAAATGCATATTTTTGCATACGTAACTGTTTTGTGATACAGTATGATTGTATGTTTGTGTCATAGCGATGCACTTCTATCAGGATAGTTTCATGCACTATTGCTCCTGAAAAACTTGTAGCAAGTCTGTAAAAGGGCCTCTACACTTTCATTAGAAGGTATGTTATTACATCTGCTCACAATGAGTGACAAGGGACAAAAATATCATTGACCTACAGAGTTGTGCAGCTATCTATGATAGTGATGACTGCTTGATAACTGACATCTGGAGTGGGAGAAGTTGCAACCATATTCTGCCCCCTTCCCCCTCCCTTTACCCTTCTTCTTAAAGGGAAAATGCAGTCACCCCAATCAGAGTTAGTATGCCCCATTACTCTAGTTCATGAATGACCTATTTTGATCATGTGACAATATTTTTGTTAGTGAATTGTAAAATTCAAGGAGAATTTCTCCTTGTGTTACCTATTGTTTGTTACAGTTATGTTCAAAACATTTTCAGAGGTGCTTGTAAGGCAAGGGGAGATTTGCAAGAGTTTGCTGATTCTTCAAAGCAAATTTTGGAGCAACTGCCTATTGCCTTTAACTACTGGTTCATGTTAACATTGCTTGCAATTCCTACTCTGTTAGTAAATGTACTATGGTCGCGCACATACACACATACACATAATTCAGTGAGTATTATAGATGTAAATACTCTGAGGACCACACATTTTTCTATCTATCAACATAACTACAATACATAAACAGTACTTAATAAAAAGAAAAAAATATAGTACCACACATGGGCTAATCAACAAAACAACATGCTACATTAGTAGGAAGCTGATACACTAGCTTCAAAGAATATGAAAACAGTAATGGCAACTCACCAAGAAAGACATACTTAACAATAAACATGCTCAATTCTTTATACAAGGATCTCTTCTGACATCATTTCTCACTAAATGATAAATATCTAAACACTCTTAGTCAACTGAAACCCATCTAAACGATTATATTTCATCCTCAGCCTCACTTAAGTTGGTCTGAGGATGCAAGACTTCCGTTCAGGGTAAAACCCGACTCCTACCTATCTGGGTTTTATTCCAAATTTAAAAGCAAAAGAATTACAGAAAACTGCAGAGATTAGATTTTCGCTTTTCAGGTGAACTTTGATATCATGACGATGAATACCAAGTCAATAGGTTCTCAGATAGCCAAAACATGGATATATCTTTTTGTAGATAGAACCCTAAAGAGGCAAATATGAGTCTTACATGATGAAATTCTCTATTTTTTGGAGTATCCTTTCAGCAACGAGCTCAAGCATTCAAAACAGAAATTATATGATTCAAGAACAATGAGAAGTGGTTAAGAAGGAAAAGCAACATCCTAAGGTAATGGCAGGAGTTACAAACAGCTCTTAAATAACACTTGGGAGGGGTAAAATGGTAGACACTGACTGTAAATCAGAGAAAATATACAACTTGTAAACTAGATTTGTCCAAGCTTTTGAAAAAGTTGGATTCCAATGTCAAACTGTCAACCTCATCGAAGACTATGAAATTTCTTTCAAGTCACTTACATCTTGATTTCTTTCCTTTAATGCCACCAGAATGATGTTCACACCACTCAAAAGGCTAAGTTTGGAGAAGTTTTGAAAAATATGGTGTATGGAGCCTAGATGGAGCTCTTTCTCTAGAAATAAAGTTTTTAAAAGGGTAATTCTCATCATCCAAGACTGTTCCAATTCTCACAACTGTGCAACTTCTAGCTCCTCCGATAACTGTACAAAGCTCCTCCTTATGCAGACCACAAACCTATTTTATTGTTTAACGCCATGACCTGGTAAGGATACCAGGCTATAATGTGTAATCCAAGCACCCTCTCTGCATTGTAGGGAACGTGAGCTACTCTGCATCTTTTTAAATTTTTTAAACTTTGTTGTCAATCAAAGAGCAGTAACCAACTGAGAAGCTTGATACCCACACAGTTAAAGTATAATTTGGGGTGATGAGTGTCTGTCTTTAAGCTCCTACATAGCACTTCCTTGATGAAGATATCACACACATTTCTAGCACGTTCGTTGGAGCATTGAGATTTGTAAGGCATGCCAAAAACAATTGACTTAGGCTTTAGATGCAAACAGCTGGCAATGAAAAGAATACTACACTGGTCTGAGACATTTATTTTTCAAATGAAATTCCATTTTTTGTAACCATTAATTTTCAAGTTCAAGCACATTTAGAGCCTCCATATAGAACTATTCAATATCACACGAGTACTGAAATACCTGTACACCTGCTTCTGTGGCCTCTGCAATAGCTACTTAAAACAAATCAGAATTCCTTTCCAACATTCTGAGAATTCTCTTCCAAATATGGGAGAAAACTTTCCTTATTAATTTCACATAATTTAATTTCTTTAAATTGGCTGATGTGGGCTAACTTTCAAAGAAGCAGGAAAATCCTTCATGAAAATATTTTCCTTCTGGGCTTTGGCCCAAAAAGCATTTTAGAAATCCCACAACTTTGTAATGTGATGTGAATATGATACAGGAGTAAACCATGGGTGTATCTTGCAACAACACACAAGAACTGCTGGTTCCAAATACACATGTGATCACATGCCTTAACTGTAGACTATTACATGAATATTTGGAGCAAATGTGTGTTTTGTCTCAGTAAGACTTATGTAGTGAAGGAATGTAATCCAATTTTACCAAGAATCAAGGTTACCACAGGTTTTACATGAAAACAAAGAAAGCTAATAAGAACACCATGAACACAACATTTCTTCTATGTTTTCAGTCATGATCACCCATGAAATCAATGGCTTTTCAAGTCGGCAGCACTGGCACAAGTTGACAGGTTTTAAAGGGGTGTTTGAACCACATAACAGCAGTATCTAAAACCATACACACTTAGCCAGTTAACACAAACATTCCTCACTGGTCTAAACAAAAGGGAATAGTATGTAATTATACTTAGATAAGTCAAATGACCACCACACAATCACCAACTAAAAATTGTGACACAATAAAGGCTTCACATTACCACAAATACACTAACCTTAACGCTCCCAAGGATACTATAAGAAATACAACAGAAAGAGGATCGACATGGAGAAAAGCTGTTTGGTCAAAATATTGAGCAAACATTGCCAAATATACACAAAGAGCGGCCAAGTAATTGAAAGAAGAAAGTTAAAACTCTGATTTTAAGAGGGCAGCAAATTTAATTTGCTCATAAACAATAAGAGAAGTCTTTGCACTTCTTACTGCTTGGTGATAAATTACATAATGAGAGGAATCACTAAAAAGTATTTATATTCTCTTTGGAAAGTCTGTTTTAGTTTCTATGTGAAAAAAGAGTAGTAAAATAATGTTTCCTGCTCACCATGATATCTACATTTTACACACTATATAATCACTTTGTAAAAACATTAAACACAGTGAAGATACACATCTTTTGTACTATCTGTCTGTAACTACCATAATTACGATTAGGAACAGTTGGAACATTTTCTGTAACACTGGTCAAGTGGAAGACTTTTAAGGCTTGACACATCTGGGCCCTTTCTGAAGAAATGGGCCCCCTTCACTTATCACTGTCACCATGCATAATGCTTCCACACACTGCAACCCAACCAACAGTCTAACTTGTAGGCCTATTTAAGCCTAGCTTAGACCTTTTAAGCTTTTCTGTAGGGTCACAGCCAGACAAGCAAAATCAGTACAGTTGGCATCTCAGTACATCTCAACAGTGGTACATGCATAAAATACATATCTAGCAGCACGCACAATAGTTGTTTTAATGTCTTTAAAGCCATTTTTCAATAATGGAACTAAAAACATTCAATACAAATTTTTCAAAATGCTAGGAAGAAAAATAACTGTTATCTGTCAACACTAAAATCCTACAAATGCAGCAAATTTATTTCTTTACAACGTTTTCCATGATATACATTTCAAACACATGTGAAGCTGTAGCTTGAGTTTTCTTTTTTCAGAGTCTACATCTAGACTTTCTGAGAAAGAAGAGGTGGGAAGATTTTAGTCTGCTGTCTCAATTTTTTTTTTTTTTTTGGTAATATTTTGAGGAAGAGAATTCCCACATTAAATAAGAATGTAATACATAGTGTGAATAATGCAGACCCACCCCCCAACATACTCCAAAAAACAACCTTCTGTGATATTTTAGTCATTTCCCTTAGAAACACCAAATTTGTTAGTGTTCTTATCTTATTCTTACACTAAGAAATAAGAGTTTACAGGCATGGCCTTCAAATACCCTTTGAGTTTGCAAATGCCAACTTTATTACAGGCAAGTTCCTCTTACTATTTGACAGACGAACATTTACTTTTCACTGCTCCTAAGAACTGCCATTATGGTCAAAATACACACTTCTCAATAACTTGGGATTACACAATAATGCATAAATTGTTGCCTTTTACCCACAAATTGTAGTTCAGTGAAATTTTACACTCCGATAAATCACCTTAAGTTATGGTTACCAACACTACCAACACCAGACCTTGAGTGTGAGCTCATTATCTTCACTTCTAAAAGGAATTCATGTTTTAGATAAAAAAAAAATTCACTCTCATTAACAGAAATATTTGATTGATGTCTTTTTCAAGCCTAATAGTATCTCGAGAAATAAAAGTGAAGAAGTATTCATTCTTACCCTAAAAGAGAGGTCCTCACTAGTTTCACCTTTGAATTCATATCTTGCTTTTCCAACACCCGTTGTTTTTGTTTGTGGCTTCTTTTGCGGTAAGTCTACAATAATCTCAACGAAAGATTTGGGAAAAATGCCCTCATTCCCCCTGTATCTTCCTTTCAGCCAGTCACTACCAATCTTTTCCAGGAGCAAAACTGTCTCTCCAGCCTTCAAAGAGAGTTCACCATCACCTTCTGCATCAAAGTCATACTGGACAAAGGCATGGGGCTCAACACTCTATCATTTGAAGACAAAACAAACATGACAGGACATAACTTTACACAAGTGTGATGTTTCATTTTACAAGTGAAAAACAAGTAAGAAGCTTTGTTTTTTAAATGACAAACGTAAATCTGGGGCCAGATTCACAAAGACTACTTACACACAAAAGCTTGTGTAAGTCAAACTTACAAAGCATATTTTGCTTAGTTGGTATTCACTAAGGGAAAGTTTGTAAATATTGTGTGTAACTTTGCGCAAGCTTCAGAGTTGCCATAAGTACAAAAAGTCAAAGTAACACATGCAGAGACAAGCTATACCTGTGGTCGTGCATGGCCACAGAAGACTGTGCACATCGTTTTAGCAATAACAGTACATGTGATTGGCTCAATGTAACAAAGCAAGATGCAACCCCACACATGATTGGTTCATGTACATGTACTGCACATTGCTCTAACAATAACAGTCAATGTGACTGGTTTACAATGTGACAAAGCAAGGTGTAACTGCACACGATTGTCACACGATCTCTAGGAACTATGTAAGTTGTTTTCGTGAATACCACCTTGGCTTTCACAGTATACCGGTATTTTTGTAAGTACCGGTACCAATAAGGTATGGTACCACCATTGGTAAGGTACCAAAGTATCGCCAAGAACCGTGCCCGATGGTACTGCGAAAATATATTTTAAAAATAATACGACTGAATGAAATGTTACTGTAATATAACTACCATATTCATTAGATAACCGCCTTGTGTTTTTTTATGTTAAAATAATATAAAACGTTCGTTTGATAATCATTTTTAACATTTCACCCACAAATTTCACCAGTCCGAAATGTAAACTTTAACACTATCCAGCATCGTTAACTGAGTACCATGACTTGTGATGTTGGTTAATCGTACCTCCAGTTCTGTGCCGTATGCACCGCGGTAATTAGGCCTATACAGACCATAACATAATGAGCTATGGGATATCCGTTACTTGCAACGACTGCCTAAGAAACTCTTACTAAGCCCTGGCATTTTTCCCGCCGATCGTTACCACAGCTTTCACAAAAACACAGCAATGATGTGCTTCAATCTCCCATTATTTCTTTTTTTTAACTCTTCAGAAATTATCCATAATACACACAGAGTGTTTCTCTGTGACTATGACAGTGAAAATTTACGATACCTAAGCCTACTTGTCTTGCTTTCTGCAACAGAGCGCACCCCATAGATGTGGCCATGTTGCATATGGCATCGTACAGTATAGCTCACATTGCATGTAGAAACATGGTGTAGACCGGCGATATTACGTACGCCTGTCAAAATTACCATACTTAGTGTGTCGGAAACGAACATATATGCTGCACACATGTTTCTTTGTTACAACTTTTATGCACATCAATGACGCATAAATGTCACACTGCATGGGGAAACCCGAACATGTGTATACGTCCGTTCTGCAAGTTCCTACGATCACATAAGGCGACTTTGTGGATTTCTGTCCTTCTTAAAATCGCCGACCCTTTATATTTTCAAGTTGACAATGGAGAAACCTACCCTACTTGAATGAAGATCAATTTTAGTCAAGATAGGGCCAACTTTTGCGCTCCCTTATTTCCTTTTGGTGGTATATCTTTCTTGCCATTTAATTAACTGTTTATTTAAGGAATAAATCGCATTTGGCAAACTATTATTGGTGAATAAACCGTCGAGACTCCAAACTTGACAAAATAACGGACGAGGCGAAGCCGAGTCCGTTATT
>WURT03362352.1:0-23761 GCA_009936505.3 Holothuria glaberrima | reverse complement strand
AAGATTTGGCAAAAAGTTATGCAAAAAGAGCTGTCCACACAGAGGTAGAAAATCCATTTTGAAAATGGAACTTGTTTTATTATTGTTCTCTTTATTTTGTAACTCCGATGGGTACCAATAATACTGTGGAAGATTCACACATGATGTCAGGTTTCCATACATTAATGGGGGAAAACTGCTGCTTTTGTTTGGGAATATGGTATAGGCCTATATTTGTTAATCCTATGTCCAGTCTGTCCATAGTTTGATAAGAAGTATTCTAGACTGTTTGAATTAGCTCTTGGTAAATCTCCTGTAAATGTTTTACAAGTATAAAAAGAGAAATATGTAAACTATGGCACGCACTTCACATCAATTTATGTTGATGTACCCAAATGATTTGACAGTGTCCATTTGTATGGGTATAAATGTTATATCGTAGTGTTGAGCCATATTTCGTGTAAACATCCATGCCGTAATATCAATATTTATTCGAACTTGCTTTCTATTTGACCGCGCGTAAGCGAACATGGAGTGAACAGATACTTGGCAGTGTCAGCGTTAATATAAAGTGTTAAAATATTTGGCTGTTAAATGCGATTTTGAATGCCAAAATATTTGGTTGTATTAACGAGAGTACAGACTGCCAAAACATTTGATCTGGCTTAATATTGGTCAGCGTCAACACGAATATGGCGTTACAAAATATTTGGCAGTGTTATTGCGAATACGGCGGTAATATATACATGCAGGTGAAATTAATATGTAGTGAAAACGAATACGACCTTAAAGGAGCATGCACATAATTGGCCGAAGTTTTATTCATGCCTAATCACATGTACACTTAGAACTATGGGGCATGCAGTCGAAAAGGCTTCAAAACTCGACGTTTGTGACTCACCTAAGGGGGACCTGAAAACTTCACGTGATGTAGATTAAGTGTAACAATGAAAGAATTCGGGCGATCCCGCGATCCGCGCATATTAAAAAGAACGGAACCATCAACGCTAATTGAGGAACGACTTAAACAGAGCAGGATGACCTAGTACACGTCCTCTATATTACATTATAGTACGTTATCAAGTGTACAATACTCTAGCGTTCGATAGTGGAACGAACGGGGAAACGGAACGACTTGAATGCCTACCACTGCGAAAAAGTGGCATTTACTACAGAAATAAGACATGGGTTGAATCGTTTAGGGCAAAATGTACGGCTATATCATAGATGGAGGAATAGTTGAAGAGTTAACCTGCCGTTACATCAACGTTTCATGTATACCTGACAAGCTGGAAGTCTCTGAACAACACTTACTGTAACCTTTTACTGTATAGCACTGGTCTCATGCAAGAAACACGAGTTTTATGATCGATTTATCAACACAGTGACATGGAATGGTGATCAACCCTGCCCCAACAGCCCTACCCCACCTGAAGAAATTGAAACAGCCTAGCCTTGGGCGATAATTGAAACATTGGTTACAATCCTACAGCATATTCAGTGTCGATATAGGAATTCCAGTATTAAGATGTGACACTGTAGCTACTTATACTTGTATCCAAAGTGAATCTTGGAATCCCTAGTCCTCGATATAGCCGTCCCCCACCCACCCACCCATCCACCCATTAACGGTATTCGACAATACGACCATCATCAGACTAGCCTAATGAATGCAATCTCAGAGAGAGAGAGAGGGGGGAGGGAGAGAGAGAGATATTTTCAATGCATAATTTAAGCCCCACCCTCAATCATATAATAAATATCTCTATCTAGCCTGGAGGTAAACTGTATGAAGGCCCGTGGCAAAGGGGCCCAAGGGATGTGGAGAAGCCGCCCCCGAAAAATGTTTCGCCCCTGGAAAGTTTCACTTAATACATTTTTACATATTTGCCCCCCCCCCAAAAAAAATTCTTTCGCCTTCCTAAACTTCATCTTGCCCCCTTGTCTGACTGCGTGTTACTCCGTGCAGTCAAATAAAAGAAGCAGAACTTATACACTCTTCAAAGTTCCGTGTAAAAATATATCAAGGGAAATGGAAGTATATTCTCTTTCGTATTATTTTTTCTTCTTACTGTGTCTTGATTTTTTTATCGTTAACAATCTCTTAAGACATGCAACTAGTACTTACCTGCAACAGTTTGTGACCAGGCTGTATGTGTCATGCCTTAGTTAAAAATTGTTCCCATGACCTTACCTGTGATGATCTTTGTCAATGTGATATCTCTGCCTTGGATGCGAACAATGTTTTCAATTACATATATGACATGTATTAATGTCTTTTAACTTGTCACTGTTGCTCGGTGGTGGCTCGCTTTTTTTTTCATGCCTTCAGGATCACTCTTCTTGCTCCATTTAACTCCACCATGTGAAATTAACTTAAAATATCTGGGGTTTTCTTATCATTTGATGGGTAATTATACCACAAAAAATGAAGTCAAAATAGGAGAAATTAACAAGCCCAATGAAATGAAAAACATCAAATTTCAGTCTTCAGTGAATTGTTTATTAAGACTTTTCACAGTTGTCTGAATCACGAAATATATTATATCCATCGAATCATCACTATTACATAATTCACCCATATTTCTTAAAGATGACCACGACTGGTCAAAGGCACTAATAATCGACAATATAGTTTCCACGTACGTTGTTCCCTAACCAGAACAGATCATTATTGTGCCGTTTTTCGGTTTTTTTAACCGTATTTTAATTACTGTGATTTTTCTTACCATCAAATCACATACTTTGGAGAACAAAAAGGGATGAAAATGTCAAAAAAAAAATTTCTTCCTTATTAAAGATTTAGTAAGGGTGCTTAAATTATAGCTCTGGCAATAGAATTTTAGCGTCATGAAAATCGAAACTACCGATGATTGTAACGGATCAATCAGCTATCACCGTATCGACTAGTTACGGTAACCCGACCTCGGTGGCATGCATAATTCGGCCTTTCATACCCCTCGAGGTCAGGGGTATGAATGGCCGTAATATGCATGCCACCGAGGTCGGGTTACAACTGACTACGTATCTACCCAATGTACCCAACGCATAAAGTATAGTACACGACCCTCCGTGTATGATGTACATGAAATAACGTACTGTAACTACGGGTGTTCTCTTCGGACCCTATTACTTCCAACTGTCGTAGAACATGTTAGAGAAGGGTTAGAGCATCAGACACGAACTGCACAAGGTTTCGTATTTGCAGGGCAACCTCGACGA
The DNA here is from genome assembly GCA_009936505.3 of Holothuria glaberrima. Classification (NCBI taxonomy): domain Eukaryota; kingdom Metazoa; phylum Echinodermata; class Holothuroidea; order Aspidochirotida; family Holothuriidae; genus Holothuria; species Holothuria glaberrima. The sequence goes on along the minus strand of WURT03362352.1, from coordinate 20,560 downwards.
AGGGAAAATGCAGAAACCAAGTAAGCTTCTTAGTCTTAATATTGTTAGGCAGCAGACTGCAGAGATGTAGGCCTAATGTTGTGTACGTGTGCTTTGTGAAGTAATCGTCGTACGACGAAGTGTGTTCACGCATACACATGTACACATCGTATGCATGTATAGTACATACAAAGCAATGAATTGTCGACGGTGTATCGAATCGGCTCGCAATCGAAGTCAAGAAAAGGGAATACTGTGGCGTCATCAAAAATCCGACTTAAGGTTTTCTTGGATTCATACGAGACGACAGGTCATCTTTAACTCATTATTAGTATCAAGGACTACTGTACGTGCATACTTTTTTCAAGATGATATAAACAAGACTCCAGCTACATACTATACAGTTTACAATATTGATGTTTGGAAGCAACCCTCCCCAGACACTTTTTTGCACAGGGTCCTTGTTAAAGATTTGTATAATTCTTGATCCTTTTTTTTTTTTACTTGAAATATATCAACTGAACCTCTCTCGTGCGGAATAATTGGTATATTTCATTTTTCAAATGTGCTCCATCTGTAACATTGCTTTGCTGAGAGAAAAGTGTATCACCACAGTTCAAATTACTCAGTCTGACATACTTGCATCATTCAATGCATCGACTGCTTGTACTAATGTTCAGTTTCCTTTCAGAAATAGCACGGTATACAATAAACCATTTTCAAGCTCATAATTCCATCAAGTACCGCTACGTAAGTCCATGCAAAACTGGAATCAACTTTAGGTAAGATTTTAATTTTTCAGTACATACATTCGACACCGAACTCATTCTACATCTTTGGTGTAAAATGTTAATCTGTTGCGGTGCCTGCCATTTCTGCCAGGGAAAGGTCGTCCACTTGTACTACTGTCTGCTGTGTGTTCAAATGCTCAGGACCTGCAAAAAATAAAAATGTAAAAAAGTAATTTGACGTTTTTATCATGGCATTTATAAAAATTATCTCAACTCATACTTAAAGGAAATATCTCACTGAAGTAAGAGATCTGAAAGAAACAAACACAAGTACACATGGAGTAGCACTACACTGAGAACTGATTGTGTATTTAGTCTTGCACTCTTTTAGCATTCCTGGTACAAACCTCCACTTCATTTATGAGCCAGAGCAACAACTCTCCTCACTTTTACAAAAGTAACTACAGGAAATTAGTAAATCATTTCCCTAAAACCAAGCAAAATTGTTTTTGACCTGCAACATAAAAACCACTTTACCAAAATTTTTCCCCGCCAGAATTTAGCTTCTTACCTTGGTCTTATGAATGAAAGTCTAATGCATGATGTTCTCACACTGGATACTATAGCCTAACACCACTAGCAGCTACAGTAACTGCTTCATGTTCTTGGCAAATTGGACATATAATCATAAGGTACCGCTGACAATCTTGCCAGGATTTTACTAGGTCCTATGCCTAAACAATGGGGGCCTACGGGTAGGAGTAGGGTATTTTTAGACAGCTCATTGTTACAACACCGATGTATACCGTTTTACAGAAGCCCTAAGTTTCTCCTACTAGTAATACTAATTTCAGTTTAGGCTATGTTTTGTTTGTTAAGCTAAAAAAAGCTAACGAAAGAACGCTAGGCCTATTGCTTGCGTAAAATCTGACAACTTAACTTACCTTCGGTTTACCTTCTTGCTAAAACAGCCCTTTCTAAACTCTTTGAAATAACAGTTCCTCTCCTAAGCCTTATGGCCTGCTCTGCAACGAATGCTGGCTCTTTCTGCTGTAAGACTAAGTAGAGACTAGAGTAAACTAACGTTGTAAATTTTACCATGAGTTAGGCCTTAAGGCCCAAAACTGTGTCTATTATAGGCCCTAGGCTACACACGTAAACATATCTAGCATCTCAAATTTTGCGAAAGAATTTCAACGGCGTCCTTGCGATGTTACGGAGGCCACCACTTAATTATTACTTACGCCACTTTAAAAAACATTATATATACTTGATTCTCATCACCGCCCGGGCCAGTTTTGGACCCCGGGTGAATTTTTTTTTTATTTTTTATTAAAAAATAAATTCCTCCCGGGCTGATGTCATCGTTATCATGTGCATTTTTTTAAATAAGAAAATTTGATCTCTGACATCGTTTCTGACTGTTTTCGCATAAATATATTGCCCAAATTCAATCCAACTAAATCCAACAATCAAACGTTCTTCCCTTACTTGCGGTAACGCTGTATCAATAATTCAGTATGCTCTGTGGCGCACAGATCGTTGTCGTAGCCTACTTCGTTTCGCTTCGTTTCGTTTATACTCCATATCGCCTCACAGAGGCACAAGAGACTTATAGTATGACAAATACAAGTAATATATACTAATAATATGACAAAAAGCATCGCATCAAAGTACAAAAGAACGGATTAAAGTAAAACAAAGTAATAACATAAACAACACAGACCGGCATTAGCTATAACAAAGTCAAACACCAGCCACTAATTCTTATTCGATTTCTATTAAAGGTCATAACAGCAATGCGAAAATGTGGCCATAATGATCTTACAGAATTTAATTAAATTTAAAATGTTCTTCCTATTTTTACTTTGAAAAAGCTCTTCTGGTCTTCTCCTAAAATATGGTTTAAGTAATAAATTTCTGTCCTTAATAAAATGACGACACTGAAAAACATAATGAAATTCATCTCCCAAGGGACCCTCCCTCACAAAATTCACACGTCCTATTATGATAAACCACCCCTTCAAATTTACCGGTTATCACCGGCAACTTACTGTTACCACATCTAAATTTACTGAAAATTTTAAGACTAAAATGGTCTAGGGTTATTAAGTAGGGTTCAAATTTCAGCTTAGTTTTAAATATCCTCTAATTTTTACACTGTGAGTTTGTGTTTACTTCAGCAATCCAATCTTGTTCATACATATCACTCAAACGATGGTTGAATGTTGTTCGAAGCCAACTACTTGAAACTTCGCCACTAGTACTTTAAGAATCCAGCTCGAGCTATATACATTAGTGTCATGCATAATTCGTAAAAACTTATAAATTAAATGAGCCAGGTTATGACCCCTACCAGCTGCTATCACACACCAAAATGAGAACATCCTTAATTCAACAGTTTTTATAACTTTGTGTCGCCCCAGCTCCCCATAAAACATGCAATCAGGTGTATTCTTACTTAAATTCAAAATCCTCTTACAGGGCTTCAATTTGATCAATATTGTTGAAACCCCATATTTCACATCCATATAAAAGGACCGGAAGGACAAACTGTTCAAACAATTTAATCTGAATATCAGGAGGGAGACTAAGATTGTAGGATTTATTCAACATACTAAATAGAGCTCGTCTTCCCTGATTCACTTGTGCATTCACAGTTTTAGAAAATCTTTTATTGTAGTTAAAGGTAACCCCTAGGTAAGTATAATCACCGACAATTTCTATGTTGGTATCTCCAAACTTTAGCTCAGGATTTTTTCCTTACTTACCCTTTAAAAGACCACTACTTTAGTTTTGCTAACGTTTACTTTCAAATGCCAAACACTACAATAGTCATTTACACCATTCAATATGCATTCTGGAGTTTATTTTCAGTTTCAGCTAATGCAATAGTGTCGTCTGTGTATAACAAAATAAACAATTTAATAAAGACTTCAACCTCATCATTACGGAGAATTTCCTTAAGTGAAGCAGACAAATTAGGCAAACCGTTATAGTAACGGCTAATAAATCTCTCGAAATCGTTTAAAAATATTGTGAATAGTAACGGGGACAAGTTTTAACCCTGTCTTACACCTATATTACACTGAAAATATTCGGATTTTATTCTATCCTTGATAACAGCTGATTTTGTGTTCTCATAAAAAGTATAGCACATTTCCATTAATATTACAACTTAAAAGTTTAGAGGACAAACTAGCTCTATCTACCAAGTCAAATGCCTTTTCATAATCAATAAAAGCACAGTAGGTTCTTCTTTTCTTACTGAGATAGACATCCACAATAGAATAAAGAGTGAATATATGGTCCAGTGTTGAATGATTACTCCTAAAACCCGCTTGTTCATTACCAATCATACCAGTGTTACTAAGGTAAGTTCTAATGCACTCATTTAGGATCGATGAAAATAGGTTACCTAAACAGCTCAACAGAGTTATACCACGATAGTTGTGAGCATCTTTAGAAGAGCCTTTACCCTTATAAATTGGCGTGATCAAACCAACGGTCCAGCTCGTTGGGGCAATACAGGAGGACAGAACAATGTTAAACAATTTAGTTATAAGAACTATCACAACATCGGTACTATATTTCAAAAATTCAAATTATTATTTGGTCACCCCCAGCAGATTTATTATTTTTACCTATTTATTTGAGTTTTCACTTCATCGTCAGCAATACATTCATTTAGTTCAAGATAAATCTGTTTGCTTCCTCAGAGGACGTTTAAGCTTCATTCAGCTCTTTAAAGTGATTTCTGAACATCTGCAGTGATATACTATTACAACTGCGCTTGGAGTTACTTGATTTATTTATAACATTCCAGTATTCCTTAGGATTCTTACTATTTTGACGCCTTAAATGTGAATGGAACTTATCGTTAAAGCCGCGTTTCACATTTCTTATATGCTGTCTGTACTTTTTGGATATTGTGCACATAGTATTCCACGAGTGAACATCTTTCACAGATTTATACAATTTTTCTGCCTTAACGCACTTCTTTTTCATTCTCTACCACTTTTATTAAACCATTGTTTCCTTATTGGAGAGTTTTTATGTATAGCTCTCAAATGTACCCATTGCACAATTCAAACCTTACTTCCCGTTTCTAGGAAACCATTATTCAAATTCGAAACATCATCGAGCTGACATTGCGAAAGATTTTGGACATCCAACGAATCCACCTTTTCCATGATTTCAGTAATACTGATTTCGATGCATACGCAACTGTCACAGACTGCGCGGTCGGCTAGTGCCAGCATGCCGTGCCAAGCAAGTACGATACTATAAGTTTTTGAGTTGCCACCCGTGGAGAAATTTCCCTGGAATGACATGTCGCATGATAAAACCTATTGGCAAAAGTTTGCACCACGTAAGACTAAACTTGAAGTGACAACACAAAAAGTATTTAGGGATCGTTGACTTGAAGCTTTACATCGATTTGAAGAGAATGCATTTAGAATAAATGTGCAGACCGTGTAGTACATTCAGTACAAAGGAATGAGAATGACACTAAAATGCAGTGTTTCAACGTTGCGAACTGGTGTAGAAAACTGACCACCTGCAGGGTTTCGCACCATCCTAGTACTACTGTGCCAGTTGAACGTAAGGCTTTAGCGTGTGTGTACTATGTGTTATAACGTTAGGCTTTTGTAGTACTGGTTCCATACAAGTTGCGTTAGTGTTTCATCGTTAGCAGATAGTTAATGTAGAGGGAAGATTCCTAATATAGAGGGAAGATTCCTAACAATGGTCCTCCCATTCGTTGCGTCTGTTCAGTTCAGGGTCTGGGGCCTCGAAAGTTCGTGTTTTTGAATAGCTTGAAGACTTCAGCTTGTATTCTAGGCATACTGTTTCTTTTGTGAAATGCTATGAATGTATAAATGTGTATATTTAGGCTATGGTAGGCTACTTATTTTTCAATGAAAATGACGGTGATATTAAAAAAATATAAGCCTACATCACAATTAAATGTTAACTTGTGTTTTCCTCTTTTTCTTTCTGGAAGTTGTTGGAAGGGGTGAGGGTGGGGATGATTTCGCATGCCATGATTTTCGGGGATTACAAAAAGATGGCGAAATCTGAGAAATGGGAGATGGTTTCTTCTCTACCCTTGCTTTTTAATTTTTTATTTTTTTTTTCTTGTGGATGAGGGGAGGAGCGAGGGCAAGAAGAAATATAGAAATTACATAGAAATTTTGTTTGGCCCTCTGGAATAGATATGGTAAAAATCTAGAAGCCTGTTCAGATATTGTCTTCAGTGCATTTAAAACATCCATCCTTGTCAATATACCCACACGTGCATAGGTTGATCAACCTAAAATTTGGAGGGACAACCAATTTTTTTAATCACTGTCACATAAACCACAGATTGGTTCTGATAGGGTACCATGATGTAAAAGCACGTAACTCTAAAACGGATTATGAAATCTGGAATCTCATGGCTTGTTGTGGGAGTTGTGGCTAAGCTAATAATTTCGCTCGAGCATACGCTTTTCCACAACCTTGTAACTCTCATTAAACAAACGAATGGGACTCAAATTTAGAATAGCTCCTCAGAGTGTCAACATATATTTTCGTATTAGATCATCTGAACATTCACATAGGGGTCAAACATTGTGAAATGCATGTGTGAATCTAGATCTGTACTCAGTTTTATCTTTCATCTATAATCTATCTTGCATCTTAACAAGTACTATCTTACATTTGAAGGCGCTCTGAAGCTTTAAATAGGGTCCATCCAGGCCAAAACGTTTGAAAATGTGCCTATCAGAAGCAATAAATTATACCTTTTGCAGACCTTCATGTTCGCAGATACATATGTTAAATGGGTGTGACGAAGGAATGGATTTGTTTGGCCATCCATTACTCTCCGTACCCTTTTCAGGTTTTTTCCTGTGACCTTCGTTGTTTTGTTCTTGTTGATCAGGACCTATGATATAAGTAAATATAATGGACCCAATTGCAGCTTCGTTCTAAGATTTGACATTGGGACCCTTTGAACCAACACGACAAACGACCACGAAATTCTTTAATTTAGTTGTATAATGCAAGCAATTAGTTTAAGTAGTTCAGTTTTGAACACCCACTTGCTTTGTTCTCAAAAGTGTATGGGATAGTCCAATTTTGGGCTATTGAGAGCCCTACCTGTCCTTAGTGACCCTATTGTTGCACTTAAGGAATGATTTTCTTTCGTCCCCATTCTATTCTTCATAGAATGATAACTTTCATTCCCAGTAGTGTGAATGATTAGGAGGCTAACTCCTCAAATAATAGTTTAATTTTTTCCTCTCATGCCTGCAACCTAATACATACCTTACAGCTGGACCTCATGCACATCAATACCTGTTGGTTTCTCCCACCCCAGTTCCTATACCATGCTGGCAAGTCGCCTATGTCCTTGAAGCATTTGAAAGGCTAAAAGTGATCCTCTAGTCATGTATCAGTAACTTGGAAGATAAAGGTTTTTTTCTCTCCATACCATGATTTATATATGTAATACACAACAGAGATATTCAGCTGAAACGATCAGTTTTCTAACCTTATATAGGCATCTATTTTTGCGCCTCTGGATTAGTAAAATTCATGTACAATGTCATTAAAAACTTACTCTCGTAACACATTTTACCTAATGCTCAATATATCAAGCTGACAAAGCCGTTTATTGCCCATGGTCATGCATTGCCCGCTTGAAAAGAGATATTCCTGATACTAAATACGGTAGCTTCATAAAATGGGGGTGTGAAATTATTTGAATAGCATTTTGTGTTCGAGGTTATTAGGTTTGAACGGTAACTTTAAGTACGTTATGATATAATTCCGCTGATTCCTAACGAACACCCTTCAAAATATGAACCAAATCCGTCAAATGTTATCTTTAGTAACTATTGCAAAATAAAGAATTGTTTGGAAGGTCTGACTAACGTAGCGGACGCTCCTGCTGGAGACTTAGATTACATGCGTACCACATTCATATGCACGGATGATTCGTGATGGGCACGTAACTACGCGGTTACATGGTAGCTCGTCGTGGCATGCGTATTTGTGATTTTTTTTTTATTCAGACACGTGAAGTGACGACATTGACTAGAAATGTCAAGTATGGCTTCCAGTACCGTGCACTAAAGCTAAAATATAAAATACGACAGCCTTCGTAGTGGGGCCCTTTTGTGTGGCGCCTCTGGATTAAGGCATTTTCCGATAGCTCTGAGAATATAATATCCTACTTTGTGGGGGAGGGTGCTGAAAACGTGCCCAGCCGATGCAGGCTATATCTGGCACTGACTGTCACTGTTCCGACTGTGTTCTTGCTGTTTGCCCTAAAAGTACACTAAAATATTGCTTCTTCCGCTTTTTTGAAACACATTTATAGATTCTCTTTACACAAGTTTTCTTACGTGATACTGCTGGAGCTGTATGTGGCCATTGCGTGACCAAATGCTGTGATAACAGTCTTTTGGGGGGAGGGGGGGGGGAAGAAGGATACGATATCCGTAAAATTTACTCAGAAGGGTAGGAACGTTATTTCTTCGGATAGTTAAAAACTAATTGTATACGTATACAACGTTCCACTTGATTTATATACAAAAACGAAAGTTGTCAGTTCAGTATTTTGGTACAATGCACTGCAAAAAGTCAAAGTAGGAGCCGCCCTTCAAACTAATTGACTTTCTTCAATAAGGACTCATTTAAAACCTTGATTAAAAAACAAAACTTACCATCAGATCGCATCCTAGTTGTAGATATAAGAGTCTCGTTCGCCCCATATTTTGTAACGCTACAACCAAACACTCCAAATGCATCGTTGTTGTCATTGTTTATCATGTCAACTCTATAGTATGGTCTGTTGCCGTTCGTATATACAGCCGCAGGTGGATCTGGGTTTTCTGCTGCTGAGCTTCTTGTCCATCCTGTTCTCAAGGATTCTACATTAACTTCCCTTGGATCATCGTCTGGAGGACTCATACGACATTGATACTGACTATCTTCTTCCGATTGGAAGTGGTCGATACTCGACAGTGTTACTCTTACTTGATCTGTTAAGAGAAGCAATACCATTCTCTATTTGCAAAAGTGAAAATTCCCTTATTTTTTGAAATTACGCGTCTCACGGTGGTATTCGATCTCACTTGCAATGTTAAAGGTGTTAAGTGGTTGGCCAGTTGTGTTATAAAGAACGATAAAAGATGTAAATTTTACTTAATTGAATAGCATATTACAAAAAGTTTTTAACAACTCAGGAGTCAAAGTTGTGTATTTAATTACTTCGAGTAGAAACCTCTTGACAAATGGTAGTGCCCTGCTAACTTCAAGTCCCTTTCCCTAGCTAAGAAGTTGTCGTGAGGAAAAAAAGCATAGTCATAATGGATTTCGTTTGCATAATTCCTTTGTTGAAATCTATATTTGTTTTGAAATATCGCATATACTGCGATAAAGCACCAGAACAACCCTTGACAGGAAATTTGGGGACAAAACAAAACTAATTTTTATGCTTCAAAAATGTTATTTTCGACTGCATTAGATGTTATACAGCAAAATGAGATGTCAATCGACAACAAAATATGATGATGTCATGTTAAACCCCGAGCCATGTCGAGCTTGAATGTGTCAGCAGAGCAGAATGCTAATCTTCTTTAAGCCATATTTAATGAAAAGTCTTTCGGTCAATCAAGAGTCCATAGCTGTGCAATCGCTTTCAGAGATAGACACCGATTGAAATCTCTTTGAAATGTAACTCCTTTCATGAGTATCTTAATCGGTGAGAACAGGGAGGTGTCAGGAAAGAGAAACAACTACCAAATACGTACTTGAATATGGTTTCATTCCTTTTCAAGTATACAAGACTTTGACTGACAAGTCTCTCTGTTCCTATTGTCTATCCACTGTTGACGAAGCCCTTGATGATAATCCATCATAAGGATATGCCTTGAAGTGATATTTGTTTCAGACAAGAGCCAAGCATTAATAAAGGTTTTCCGTAAACCAATTGGCACTACACGTTTAAACGTATTTCCTCCTTTTTTTGCTACGATTTCATGCGCCGTCTGCTTGACACATTTGTTCATATCTACAGTATTTGCCTAATTATGGAAAATTTTTTGCATCAATAAGAATTGTATTCTGAATGCCAGTTTTGAAAAAAAAAACATCATTGATAACTGAGATTTCTTTGTCACGAATACCACCAAATTTACAACTGATCTTATTTGAATTTTGGTATTGTGAAGCACATTTTGAGTAGAAAATCAAGATCACGGTCGGAAACAAACATCGCTTCAAAAAGACTGTTAAACATTGATCTCTTTCCTCACACCATTCTGATGAGAGCGAAAGTATGCTGTCTTTAACAATCTGCCTCGCCTTACCGTCATTGTATTTAAAATGAAAACAATGATGAAAGTGTTGAATCAATGATAATGACTTTCTGACCCATAGCCTAATGGTTTTAAGTAAGATAATCCATAACTATTAAACGAATAATATGAACTAACCAAAGAGTGTTTTATTATTCAAAACAGTAATTTTTAAAGATCTTTAATCCATTAGAAGATTGCTTTCAAAGCTGAGTAACAAAGGAGCGTTTCCTCCTTTAAACCGAAAACAACATTATTTTATAGAAAATCAAAACAATTGTGAAATCGTTGCAGTTTCACAAGTTCCTGTATATGAAAAGGTAAATTAAAAACTCATACCATAGAAGTCAATAAATAGTATGTTTTCAGTAGAAGGGATGAGATCACTGAAAAAGTATTATTTGATTAATGGAAATATACTTTCAACATTACCTTCCCCAAAGCAGCAGAGCACAAGCGAAATTGTAAGAATTGCAGAACTGCACAGCAATTGGTTTTCCATTTCGAGTACATCAGCCAATGGATCAGGCTAGAACGATGTCATGTGCTGCAGCCATTAAAGAAAAGAAAAAATTAATTAATCTACGATTGAATATAACAAAAGCTGTAAAAGGATGTATGAGATAACATTGTCTATTGTTTTTCATGCGCGTAATGTGTTGCGAATAAATGATGACAATGATGACGATGAGTACCATGATGACTATGACGACAATGGCAAAGATGACGACGATTGAAACGATGAAGGCGATGAAGGCGATGACGATGAAGACGATGACGTCGATGACGATGACGATGATGATGTATAAACTACATTATTTACAAACTTTACCTCATTTCTTCCAAAACATAACTTAAGTCTGTTACAGTTGACAGCTTATAATTTAGTATAATAAACTGAGTGATGAGTCTTGGATGGGTACTAAAAGCCTTTATAATCTACCTTTAGGAATTGGACAGGTGAAATTCCAATGCTGCACTTATTTTTCTTCTTTTAGGACCAACTTAAACTTATATATAAATTCATTCAACCATGGCAACTCAATACAAAGTTTCTTTTTTAAGAGATTTCAGGGGTGATGCGGAATAAGCTTACAGCCAAAGAAAAGACCTTGCTTTTTAAACACATATTGATGTCCAATAAAGTACTACTCTACGTCTAAAATAAATTGTGGTGTAATTCCACCCCCCCCCCTCCAAAAAAGATCAGTGGTTTCCTCCCGTTAACCGCACAATGATCAAAGCGAATCTCCCAGTGTGTTCATTCGACGTAGACTTGTATATGCCCCTAGAATTATATGGATGAAACGTTATCGAAAATAACGGATCTTATCCTCTTTGCCAGCTACGTATGGATTTCAAAAAATGACCCAACATTGTGATTCACTAAACTAAATGATTTCCTTTCCTTTCATTTTAGATATGGAGGAGTAAAGATTACATTGATTAATTCATTATAGATGGGGTGTTATGTTGACTGTAGATTTTGTAATTTTTCAAGTCTGTTTTCTCGTGAAGTATTATCTCCATTACGAAGTCTTAAATTACCCTTCCAGTGCCTGGGGATAGCGGCAAATATTTCGTAGAATTCAGGAAAGGGACAACACTGTAAGAAGAAGTTTTGTTTGAATGCCCGTATTCTAATGGCAAATTTTTGATATCAAATAGAACGTTAACCCTTAAAACCAATTTTTATACATAAATGTATTAAATATTACTTTATTCTTGTCAATTTTCTCCAAGGACTTATTCCAAATAATCTCGTTAGCAAAATAATTAACTGGTTCCTTGAAATAATAAGAAGACCATACCCTGCACAAATCCGTTATAAATATAATTTCTACATCAAGGTCATAAATCTGATAATTGCAGTAAAACAAAAATTTTTCCATAGTTCTTCAAGCAGAATTAAAAAAACCTGTTCCAGTCTGCAATTTTGTCATCTATTGATCGCTTAATCCAAGTACATTTTAATCCATGAATGAAAGATTTCAGATGAGTGGATCTCAGGCCACCCTGCTCATTGGTGCTTTAAGCGTCTTACGACTAATTTCATCTTGTTTTCCATTTGAAAAGGAACGGAATTGAAGCCTCTCTAATTTCCTTATGTAACAATTAGGAGGGTATGGCACAACTTTAAAACACTAGTTGTGAAAGACTAAATGTTTTAATAGATGTTATTTTTCTAAATTTTTGTGAAACGCCAAATGTTTTAATAAATGCTATTTTTCTAAATTTAACAACAATGTAAGTCTTGACAACTTAAGGATATAATTTAGTCCAAAAAAGCTATCTCTGGAATTATCAAAAGTTATACCAAAATGTGTGACTGGGTCCATTGTACAGCTAAACGAAAACTTATTTAAAAAGTGGGGCTTATCCAGGGCTGAAGGACCTTATTATTGCCATTAATAAATAAAGAAGAATTATCAGCATATTGTTAATCTACAGGGTCGTAACTCAAGGAGGTGGTTAGGGTGCCCCGCCCCCCACTCGCAAAAATGTGACTCTGGCAGGACAAAAATATATATTTCGCAGGGCAAAACTGCGAAATAAAAAACAGAAAATAAAAAAAACATGTATCATAAATTTTTTGACCAAAAGTCTTATTATTTTTGAGAGTTTGATAATAAGTTTCAAAATTAAATAATAAACAGAAAAAAGGAATAATTTTTAAGACAATTGACCTATAAGTGCTTTAAAAAAATACAGATTCTTTTTTGAGTAGGCTTATTCTAAAAAAATGTTCACGCGTTTAGCGCGCCTTGCAATCTCACAGTTTAGATTCCGGGAAAAGCATTAAATCAGAGCTCGAACGTATTTCCATGTCCGACGAGCGGTTGAACGACTGCTGAACACTTACCTGTGAGAGAGATCTCACAGACAACATAAACACTGATACCGTCTTAAATGATTGGTCGACAGAAAAAGTGCGAAACCTAAAACTCTTCTACACTGCATAAAGGCCTATAATGAAGCAGAGGTATCAACTTTCAAGGAAAAGTTAGAAAACTGTTTATTTATTCATTTAGGTATATATTATTCAAAAAACTGTTTGTAGTGTTAATAGATCATGCATGCACACCATCATTACCATATATATATTAAGATTGAAGTAAAGATTAAGTATACTGTTATACTATTTTGCGAGGCTCTCGACCGTGAAATGCAAACAATGTACAGTTCTGTTCTTTGTGTGGCATGGTTGCCGACAAAGTAAAATATGAATCCACAGTATTCAGTGACAGAATCAGTGTATCTTTACCTTTCTTTTTACAACATGTAGTGACAGGGCACTGACTGATTTCGCAGGGCAAAATACCTTCAACCCCACCCCCCCCCATTCATCATATTGAGTTACGCCCTTGTAAATCTTTGTTTCTTTCCCCGAGGAAGATATTCCTTTTACTATTAAAGAACTATTGATACGAAGTGCAAGAATCTCAGTACAAAGGATAAATATATATGTGCTTGAAGAACATCCTTGTCTGACCTCTTGATTTAGGAAACGACGGTGAGGAGTATCCATTAGCACATGCACATGAAGTTTCCTTTTGAATGTGAGAACAAATCCATCTGGCGAAACATTCTCCAAACTTAAAACTTCTAAAAGCAGTCGAATAAAATTCCATTCAAGTCTACCGAAAGCTTTCTCAAAATTTACTAGCAATAATAATCCGGAAATGTTAACATTTTTACAGTATTCGATACAATCAAGTGTAACACGAACATTCTCTCCAATGAATTTCCCCTCCAGAACACCAGTTTGGTAACCATTAATTAATGATGGAGTAACCTGTTTTTACCTCGAAGTCAGTGTCGTAGTTGCAATTTTATAGTCAACATTTAATAAGGAGATGCAGCGGTAGTTTTTAGCTTAAATTGTATCTTTATCTTTTTTTTTTAATTAAACTAATTACTCCACGTCACTGCTAGATTGTCAAAATTACACTATCATAAGCAAGATTAAGAGAATGAACAACTAAATCCCCAATAACCGACCAGATTTTTTTTTTTTTTATAAAACTCAAATGATACTCCTTCATTTCCAGGACTTTTACGGCTTATCATCTTATGAGGGGCCTCCCATCATTCCAAAATTGTTAACAAGTCTTTACAGCTATCGGTGTTCTCTTGTGAAAGCGGATTATCACAGTAAACATCTTTCAAAATATCCATTAAACAAATTCGTTCTTTTGTGTACAACATCTTTTAAAAAAGAACCAAAATACTAAGTAAGTCAGAGTTATAGCGTATATACACTCTATCCTCAGTTTAAAGTTTACGAATATCATTTTCTTTTTGTTCAATTACGTGATTGCGGAAATGCTTTGTAGATTTTTCTCCTTGCTCTACCCGTGCCCTAGAACGGATAATCATACATTGGAATTTATAGTGATGTCATAAATATGTTGTAAGTTGGCTCTGTCCTCTGTCAGTTGAACGTAAATTTCTGTTACGTTTGATTGAAAATAATTGTGATGATGATGACGATGATGACTTCTTGAAAGAATCGACGGAACGAGTTAAAACTCAACATTAATATCCAATGCGATAAATAACGTCAACCGCATGACTTACCGTCGTAGTCAAGAAAACAAATATTGTACCTACCACTGCCCTAGTCATATACGTATTCAGTTTTAAAGTGGTATTTATCACTTGTAACACAGGTACGTAAATCAATTATAGCAAACTTTGCTGCTATGACAGCTGATAATTACAAAACTAAAGGAAGTGTAAATATTTATGCACATTGTTATTACCACTTGAGAGACCTTTGACCATAATCTAAACACTTGCATCGTAATTTGCACATGGGTCAGGATATTGACTTAGCAGATGCTATCACAAACAAATCCACCCACATATACAATGATGATCCTTTCAGACTGAATAAGCCATTTGCGTGTAAGGAAGAAAACTACACCTTCGTTAGGCGAAAGGGGTAATAAGGACATAGCAGAATTGAAATACTCACCTTATGAATCTATGCAACAACTTAAAGTAAACGAAAGCATGGAACCATAACTGGTTGAGGCAAGCTTGCATTGCTGGGAGTGTCGGGGCATGATGGGTGAATGAGTGGTCCCTCCGGATCTGTTGTGTTATTTAAGACTACTGGTACGCCAACTTAGGTTCTATGGACGGAGGTTACGAACAGTCCAAAGGCTAACTTGTTCAGGCTCCGTTTCCAGTAGGGCACATTAAGTAATGGTCCCCACCTGATACTGTGATTTTTTTTCGAAACTTGGGTATCATTCTTAGATGGGAATACAACGAACATCAGCAGATTGTTTTTGTTCTCTTTCGAAGTCTATGAGGTATTGCACAAGGCTTTCAAAGAGGATCTTACAATGACTTGCACTTCTTCGTTAAAGAGGACATTTCATCCCTACTATTTTAAATAAATACATAAGCTACTCCAAAATGCAAAAAATGTATGTTTTTACTATAAAGTGACAAAAGAGGTGTTCACACTTCGTAAGCAGTGACCCAAGTTACAGAATTCTTTCATGGCACATTATTACTAGTTCTAACCAAAATGTCTAAACAACATCTCCCGAGTAATCTTAATTAATTTATATCACTACCTACCGAACCATAGTACCTTTAGCAACATAAACACATTTAAATTAGTTAAATGAGCTATGATTACCTCTTATGACAAAAGATTAAGGTTAACCCACCAGTGCAATCCACGTAGTATTCCCTCCCAATGGATGTAAGTCTAGGTGCTTTCAAAAAACTTGACAGATATGAAAACTTCCTGTGAATGAAGAGATTGATGGTAAGTGGGCATATTTTTAATTGCCAAAAAAGACCTTTGACCGTGACTAAACACTAGTGTATAATCTAGTATGTGGACTCAAGTACGGGTGCTTGCTGCTTCGAATGCCCCACTGAAATGATTGTTGTCAATTAGCTTTAACAGCCGGATTATTGTTCACACGGTGAACCAGTCCTCATGGTAAGGAATTTCGCACCTTTATAAGTAGCGCCAACATGCTTATATAATTATTTGTTTACAACATAAATATAGGTTTCCTGTAAAATACTTTCATGTTTTAACGTGTAGTTTACTCTGTCCGAGTGGATAAAGGCAATTTGAAGCGATGAAGCTTGGCTACCAGACGGTGTGGGATTCAATCCCTGACCTAGTCAATTTAAAATGGTTTTCTTCATTAAAACGGCATCCTTACGGTTTTTCCAATGGTACTGGCCTTTCAAAAAATCAGCATGACAACTTTGGCTGTTATGGAAGTTGATCAGGCAGAGCGAACCATGAGAATTTAAACATCTTGTTTATTTCCTTCTCTTGTCACCCATTTGTATCAGTAATCAATGGTGGGTATTTTCCCCAGGCGTTTGAAAAAAGTTTCCAAATGAAAAAAATCGACATTTTTTGCGAAGTTGATGGCGCTGTTATCATTACTTTTTCAATGCTTCATATATGATAAAATGGTCAGTTTTATGAACCCAAAGATTCATTTCAGCTAAGCTATTAAATCCTCTCTTATAAAGCAGACAAGACCAGACAGTACCAATCAAGAACTAACATGCACTGATGTTTTATGCATTGAATGTAGCTTACGCACGGTCAACCATCATCTTTATACGGCTTTTGAAACGTCAGAATGATTGTGCTGTTAGTAACTTGAAAGTACAACAATCGTTTCCGATAATTGTCTCATTTGTACTCTGGTAGTACTAAAATTGCTTTAGTCGGACTGAACAAAGACAAAAGATTTCTTCCTTCTATGTTCAGTAATGAGGTAAATGAGAGGATTAAAAATATTTTTCATCCAATTAGGCACAGCTGATTATTAAACCCCTGAGGCAAAATGATTGTGACAATATTACACAATAATACACAAAATGAGGGAATGCAGTATTTCAAAACTGTTTCCTGACTTTCGTTTTCAAAACAAGGTCCGTTGTTTACTTCTTTACATGAAATTACAGTATTCCTCCACAAGGAAATTCGTCTTTGCCTTTCT
Organism: Holothuria glaberrima; assembly: GCA_009936505.3. Classification (NCBI taxonomy): domain Eukaryota; kingdom Metazoa; phylum Echinodermata; class Holothuroidea; order Aspidochirotida; family Holothuriidae; genus Holothuria; species Holothuria glaberrima. The sequence goes on along the minus strand of WURT03362352.1, from coordinate 3,496 downwards.
TCATTGTGAAAACTGAAAGTGACAAAATATTTTGTAATTTCAAACTTTTACACTGATTTTTACTACAAGGCATATATTTTTATACTCCTTTTGCCATACAGAAACCTTTCTCTAAATTTTTGTAATAAGGTATCATTTTCACTCTTCGAAAGTCATTCATATTTGTTTAATACGGATTCAATATTCGGTTAAAATCACTGTTTGCGGGTCTTGTTACCTGCACGGAATTGGCTCAGGTCGTATGTGGGTGTAATAAACAGCCTACACTCTCTTATAAGTAGTCGTAGTGCCCTAAATCAGTAAATGGTATGCATTAGTCAAAAATACATTTTAGTCTACACACAATATGTTGTGACGCATATCATTAACCGGTTTAGGTAACATCAACTTACTCCAATTGACGTCACTTGAAGATACTGTGCATTGACTTTACCTTACATAGTATAACCGACATATAACTTGACCGAGAACGCATCCTACATTTATTTCCTAGAGTAAACCTTTTTTGACTATCTTCAGAAATAAATAAAAAAATCTCTTCATTGAAGCAATTCATTTCTCTTTGCCATTATGGTGGGTGTGTTCTAACTTTGCAAATATTCCTACTCTGATCGGGATACTACCCCGTGCGGACATAACGTCTTTTGACAGGATGCCATTAAACTTTATCGACGTTTTTGGACCGGTTTCCTTCTTTGTTATCCTTTTCCATGTATAGTAAGCATTCATGCATACTGCAAAAGTTAGGATGATAGTAAGGAGAAAGGTAAGGATAAACACTATGTTAGCAAGTAATTGACAAGCAAACCGTGTCTGTGCCAAAATTTTCATGTACACTTTTAGTGGCGTGACACTTGTTAATCTGTTTCCCCTGTGGATTTTACTATCCCTTTCAAGTCAGTACTTCTTGTCACAGTGGTTATACTTAATAAAGGAAGATTTATAAATGATGAAATGTCTGACAGAAGTACTATACTTAAGACACTGCTGGTAACTACTCGTGGTTGACACAGGGAGGTGATTTTAGGCTCACTGGGTCAAATAAATTCTAAAACTTTTTTGCTCTTCTGTTTTTAAAGGTTCTTGAGGAGTTTTGCCCTTGTCGCCATCTGTGACAATTTCTTCGCCGTTATTTTTATATCCGGCATTTTCCCATTACAACGTGGTACAGCTTTCAAGAGATGAAAAATCGGTTGGCACTACGTTGCATCACATAAGCAACGCATTAACATATTTTTATAGTTGTAACTATTTGAAGGTCTTCTACTAATTTCAACGACGTTTGTATGCTCTAGTCCATACGTGTTTGCTCACCGGTATAGTCTTCACATTAGGCCCAGTCATTTATTCAAGGTATTGTTCGTGTGACTAGCATATACCAGCACTATCATGATTCTTTTGATTTATACGTTTTTACATGAAAACATTCGAAGATATGTGCTTTAGCAGTTTAATTGGAACCAATAGAAGACGGAAAGTTCATGTTGTTTGCTTGAGCCGATAGCATGGGTTTACAGGACGACACAGTCATGTAGCTACAAACGAAGGATCAACCCTGCAACAAAAATAAAGGCGCAATTTTTGTAGAGTTGGGGGAATTGAGGTATCATTACGACATTATCTGTGGTGTCCCCAGTCACCAAAATCTGGCTGTTCCCGAATTCAGAATCTAGTTGTCTGGGATGACCCTATAAGTTAATGCCTTCCTTTTTAAGCTGAACAGGACATTTTTGCTTTTGAACAATTTCAATCCAGTGCAGCTTATAATGAGTTTTGTGCTCAAAAGAGCATTTACTAAATGTATGAAAATACCAATATCCAAGAACATTACCTCTGAAATTTACCCCTTAAAACAGTTTTCCTGGCACTTTTGAGACACTAAACCCCAAGAGTTTCTGGGAGCTTCGCCCTTGGACCCCCACCGGAGCTTCACATGTGGGCTCCCCTAGGGGCCCAAAAGCAGGAGCCTGGACCCCATCCGTCATGGGCTTTGCGATTCGCGCTTACCGTGCATGCTTTACGTGCACATTTTCTATGTGCCCGAAAATTTTAGCGAATGTGATTTTCCCCCAATTTCCTCAATGAAACTAAAAGTTAACTAATTTATGAGAAATCTGAGAACAATTCCCACTCCCTTCAAATTATTCTTTCCTAACTCCCTCCCAACAATGCACAACATTTGGGTCTCATGTGCGAGAATATTTAAATTTCAGCTAGATGGCGTCTCCCGATGACCCTAAAAAGTATGATAACCTAGTTGGTGGGCCCACTAAATGTGGTGCCCTGGGCACGTGCATTGCTAGCCCACGCTCAAATCCGGCCCTTTTTAACACGGTATGCTTGAAAAAAGCCCTGTTAAACTATATTGCTGGTTAGCTTCAGTCAGCCCTTTTCTTCTCTTTTTTAGGTTTTACAGATAACTGTAGTTGTAGTTGTTGCCACTTCTCCATATCACAAGCGTAAAATGCAGAAGATTTCTTTGCAGGTTGGGGACAAATCCATCAATCCCTCTGAACGTATTCGTAATCTTGGGGTAGTTTTTGACTCCTAGATGTCTATGTCGGAACAAGTAGGATCTCTATGCACCAGCCTCACCCACCATCTTCGTAATATCTCGTGAATACGTCGTTTCCTTGATTTGCGACACTTGCCACCTTGTCATTCGGGCTCTTGTTCTGTCTAGGCTAGATTTTGCTAACGGATTATTACTTGGCTGCAATGCGACTGACATCCGCAGGCTACAACGTATCCAAAATTGGCCAGCAAAGCTGGTTTGCCAATCTGCCAAGTTTGACCTGGCTACTCCTTGCTTACGCCGCTTGTATTGGCTCCCGGTACACTTAAGAATAACCTTTAAGTTACTTGTGATAGTTTTTAAGTGCATTAAGCGCATCGCTCCAGCCTATTTGGCTGATATTTTAATGACTTATTGTCCCGCTAGACCTACTTTACGTTCTGCTTGTGACACCTCACGCCTGGCTGAACATAACACCCGGAGATTTCTTCATTCAGTAACTTCTAGGACCTTTTATTACGCTGCACCCAGCATTTGGAATGGCTTGCCATCTCGGATTAGGGAATCGTAATCTCTACATACTTTCAAGAAAAGGTTAAAAACTTACTTGCACTCCACGTTGTAGATCTCTATCGTTCTGTACTCCTTTTTTATTGTTTGTGTTTGTGTTTGTGTTTGTGTTTTTGGTTGTATTGTTTTAGCGCTACGATCTCGATGAAGCAGCACTTTATAAATATGATATATATATATATGTATGTATATATATGTATGTGTATATATATATATATATCTTGGTATTTTCGCTGAGGCGTAATACTGTTGCTATATGCAAAGCAAGCTCTTTAGAGCTTGTGCACTTTTGTATTCATAGGCAGTGTACCGTGAAAGGCTGGACTGTCCCAAATTATGCTTGTGTCAGTCTTGCCATTCAGTCTTGAAACCTACTCTGAGCTGCACTGATGAGATCTAACAAGATCGAAA
>WURT03362241.1:0-23763 GCA_009936505.3 Holothuria glaberrima | reverse complement strand
GATGTCATATCCCCTTCAAAAGAAGTGATGATGTATCCTAATACTTGAGGCAAATGTAACAGATAAGTATAGTAACACCAACAATGGTCACAAACCTGTAACTTAAATGCTATTCATAAACTGAGTCAGACATATGCATCTTACACACGAACAACAACAGATATAATGGGTATTCCACAGATGCATATTGCCATTTTGGAGGTAATGTGTTAATTTAAATGTCACATCTAAAAACAGATTCCATTTACATTTGATATGAAATTTTTTCTCCTTATTAAAAACATGTTACATAAAGTTTTTAACTTCTAATTAGTGTAATTTGAGGCTCTGACGGCAAGATTAATTACCATGGTAGTATAATGGTGTCTTTCATCACCATGGTAACTCTAATTCTAACAAAGAAGACCCTTAATAAGAGGCCTTTTTTTAATATTCTGCTTACAAAGAGTTAAACTGGGAAGAAACCATTCTCCCTCATTTGAGTAAACATGAAATAGACATCTCACCTGAGGATGGACAGTGAAAACACACACAGCTCCTTCATCTACAACCCTTCTCACAGCCCTGAAGCTAATCCCATATAAATGACCTTTGTGCTCTCCAAATTCTATTAAACGATTTCCTTTGATGGCAGTCTCCATAATCTGCCTTGATACAAAGTAGTAGTCGACTTCATCATGTTCGAAAAGCTTTTTTGGCCTAGAAGTGTCTATTAATGGAGAAGAATATTAACTCATTCTATTTTTGGTGCAAAAATAAAGAATTGTTGCAGAAACATTTGGAGACAAAAACAATTCTATCATCAAAATAGGTTACTACTGTATTTACCTTGAAACATTTTCACATTGCGTAAAATACCTCTTATTCCTGCTATTAAACATCCTGAAGTACAAGTTACATGTTTCAATGTAATGACTGCCAAATATAGTTTCCTGTAATACTGTGGCACTGGATATGGAAATACAAAACACCCACCCTCATTACAGTTTTGTTTCATGTTTCCTTCCCAAATTGCAATTAAAATTTGTCAAACAGGGCTCAATGTCTCAACTATTTTGAGCACACTTCCACTGATGAATTGTACAAAGCTTCAGTGACTCCCCCCCCCCCCCATTTTGGAATCAAAGATTCACTTTGACAGAAGTCACCTCTTCAACCAGTTTGCATTGTATCGTATTGTACCATATCGCAGAGGAGAGCAGTGTAAAGAATAGAAGAGTAGACAGTTTATTGAATTCAAAAAAGGAAATTGTATGTTGGCAGTAAAAGGGGTACACTGGAATATACAAGAACTACGGCAGGAAAAACCATTCATGAAACCAAAGCAAAATCAATGTAAATTTCAAGTAAAATAGAAACACTGTTCAAAGAACTCCCACATTGAAATTAGAAGATAAGATGACCTAAAACCAGAGGTACAGCTACTAAACCATAAAAGACCGAAAAAAGGGAAAAATATTCATATGAATGAGGAACATATTCTGTACCTACTATAAAACTGTCTAGTAAAAGTGGTACTGCAGATATTAATGGCTAAACCTATCAAGAAGATTGATAATTGTTAGTATGTGACCCTTACCACCTCAGTCTCCCTCATGTTTGATCCCAAAGCTGTTTTATTGTCATGTAAAGGGTTGAAAGAGTGATTTTATGATAATTAACACTAGAATATTTCAGGAAGATTGTGTAAACAGAAAGGAGATCCCTCATAGCATTTTACCCACCCACTGAATAATGTCATCAAGGACTCTTGTGTGAGTTTATCTGTGTCCCCCACCATGCCCACACCTCCTAACCCCCTACCCCCAACATAGAAGGTAATACACCCAACACTACAGAAAATGGAATTCTAAAATCAAGCAAGATCTACAGGCTAACATTAAAATAGTAATACACAAGCAATAAAACGTAGGCTTAAAATATTTCTCTACATAAGCAACATCTTCATTCCATTTGTTGTGGAATCACTACTGCATGGCAGATACTTCTACTAGGAAACTCTTTCTACAAAGCAAGCTTTTACCAAACATAGATTCTGGCATAAACATGTGTTTGGTTCTATAAAATCAATGATCATCTCACTGATTTTCTTATCAAAGTACTCCACAAATTAATATACTGGTCAAGATAAACCCTGCCATTGTCATTTGAAATTAGATAGATACTAGGTAAGACGTTAGGTAGATACTGTTACTAGTAAACTCTTTCTGCAAAGCAAGCTTTACCAAACACAGGTTCTGGCATAAACATGTGTTTGGTTCTATAAAATCAATAATACCTCCCTCATTTCTACAAATTACATATAATATACTGGTCAACGTAAACCCTGCCATTGTCATTTGAAATTAGGCCAATGAGGGCAGTATCGTCAGCAAATAGAATTACAGGGCAGCTGACATGAGTAGAGTGAACATCAGAAGTATAACAAGTAAAAACAGAAATCTTGAGCTAAAACAGCTCCTTGAGGAACACCAGGTTATTAGAAATAATAACATCAGAGATAGTAAACACTGCTGTGGCCAAGTGGATAAAGGCTGTGGCATTAAAAGCGATGAATCCAACTGGCAACCGGGAGGTTTTGGGTGCGATCCCTGGCCGGGTCAAAGTAAGATGTGTTTTTCATTCACAAGTTATCTATTTCCCCACCTGAACTGTCTTTTCAAAAGAAACCAAATTTGATCTAAATTGCTCAGGTGGTTAGCCACCCAACATGAAGTTGTAACTTATTAGCCATATAGGCTTCATCCACATTTGTGGTCACTTAGCATTGTAAAACAACTGCTCTCAAGGACAAGAGAGAAAAACATTATTTTACAGGTTGTGAAGGGCTTTGCCAACAACCAACAACACTGTACCCCTTTTGAAGAGGCAGGGTTCACAAAGTCAAAGGTTCATTCTATAAAAGGTTCAAAGGTAATTCCAATCCTAGTCCTTACAATAACCCTGAACAAACCCTTACTCCTATGGTCCTACCCTAGGCAAATCCTTAGCTTAATTCTAAACCTTAGGTCTAGTGTGTGTCCCCCATGATTTGTTTCAAAAAGTCCGTGCATGAGGTCTACAGAGCCAAACCATCTACTTAATAAACTTCATACAGCTAAAAGAGTAAAATAATTAATGCAACATTTATCTAGTCCAGTCGTTCTGTTGATCCATCATACTACAAGTCATTTTGCATGCTTCTAGAATTCTTAGATACCTAGCAGTCCAAAAATCAGAGCCTACAATCCCTCTAAGATGTTTAAAACTTGCATTCTGTGATTCTACTTTAGTAGGAGTATGCACATCTTATTTGCAGGGTTGCAGGCTATTACATAGTGCCCAAAATTATCAAGTATTAAGTAAAGCATTGTCCCCTCAAATATTTATGATACATTTCCAATACTTTTGAAAGCTTTGCCTAACAGTAGTTTTGTCGTACCCTATTTTTTCCTTCAGAGTAGCTGGTACTATCCTAACAATGTCTACATGGAGATATATCCAGCCTAGCCTAAATTTGTCTTCTCTATGAACAGAATAACTGTTTGGAAAAGCTACATTGTAAAACCTGCAATACAGAGAGTTGTCTTACATTCTCATTTTTTACAAAACACTGGTTACTCATACAGTAGAATGTTTCACAAACACAGTCTTTTAGGTTACTACATTTGACCATTTTCACTTCTCATTTGCTGAAAAGTTTAGCTGGCCAGTCCCATGGTTCATATAATGAAGCTAGGTCCTTATCAGTTGCAATACAAAACTCGCTGGCCTCTTTCAGATTGCAGCTTGAGTTCTGAGATGAGGCTGTTCCGGCTTTGAAATCACAAAGTTAAGCCTACGCCTTACCTCATGAGGAGCCTCCACATTGGATTACCACTTTACCACTGAAGTTATTACCGCAGTTACCCAAAGCAAACTGGCCTAACTCAACAAACACTCCTAGCGTTAGACACGATGTGGTAAAACCCCTGTAAGGATGCCTGCATTGCGCAATAAACTGCCCATTGCTCTGAGCTGCCAACACTTATGCTGGCACAACATTAGGGCCAGAGTTGTCTAGCCTTGTCTAACCCAAATCATCTAACATGCAATGCACCTAACGTCCACTTCATTCCAACCAGCTCTGCATGTTTATAGGAAAAGTCAATTCATATAGTGAGATGGGGTAAAAAAAAAAAAAAATTACCCTAAACTTTGATATAAAAAGGCACAGGTTTAAGGTTTTCATAATTTTCCACTGTAGTGAACTGAAGAGTGGGAACATGTTTCTGACTGCCCATAACAAAATTGTTTTTCTTTAAGGAAACTTGAGATATTCTAAAAAATCATTGTTTTTTTACCCTTAACTTTTTAGGGATAAAACAAAATCCCAGTTACATGAGATTTACACTAAAAATTGAACTTTGTTCCATTCAGAAACAAGAATAAAAAGACTATAAAAATGAATCTAAAACACCCAGTATACACCTAAAGGTCAGTTTTTAAACAACAGAATGTAGGTTAATAAGCAGTTGCTACAGCACAGAAATTTTCACATATAGGCCTACAGTACACACTGTATTAAGTCCTATAGCCTAATGTTATAGCCTATCATCAGTATAGTTTTAGGCCACCTACTCATACAGTAACATCTGAGACTGCATAAAACCAACCTAAATTACTAAGATCAGTAAGAAAACATGCCCTGTACCAACAAATGGCCTGGCAGGTTATTAATCGGGTAAATTTTGTGATATCACTGAAAAACAAACTCGTTTTTTTTTACCCCAAAATCGACAATTTCATGGGGGTAAAAAAAAAAAAAGGCACTGTGAAACCTATAGATACATGGCAAGTAATTGCTCACTTGGGTAGTTGATAGAAACTTGTTAGAAAATTAGAACAGGTTAAATAATCTCCATGGGTTGTAACTGCAAAACATAATAAAAAGTTTCGGAAACATGGTGCAAACTTCAAAATTGTCGACTTTTGGGTTGTAGCTGCACTGTTCAGGTGCAGAGGAATCTACATTTTTAGGTTTCATATTAAATAAAATGGAAATGTTGCTTTAACATATGCAAAATATGACAACTTTATTCAAACCTTCCCCTGGCTCTGAGGGGGGTTGTTCTTTTTTAGCCCAACTCGTTTTTTTTACCCCATCTGACTATACTTCACTTTTGACTTCTAACACTGGGCTGATGAGTGTCTGGCTTTACAGTAGAACAATAAGAGCTTTGGCAGTAATTTTTTTCAAGTCCACTAAATGCACAATAAGCCAAGTCTTTGCTTAATGAAATACATGTAAATATGAAATACATGAAAAAATGAATTCAACCAAATCATGAACCTAATAAGACCCATGCAAAGGATACTGCTTTTTCACAAAAGAATACACATGAAGTAAATTGTTGATATCCACATACAAATGATATGTTCAAAAGTTGAAGGAACAAACAAGTTCACTTACGAGGAAGAGGTATCCGATAATGCTGAGGATCACTTTCCACCAGACGATCTTTCAAGGTATTCTTACCAACACCTGGTGGGCCTATAATAAAAGAGCAACAAACAACTGAATGTGACAAGCATGTTTTCAAAAAAAAGTTAACCAGTTCTTTATCATGTAAAATCACATCCACCTTCCAATTCAAAAATTCCAGAAAACTTATTTCAACAGTCTTGAGTGTAAAAGTTGGACTTGTTCAGTATCATCAGATTGTGCAAGAAACTTGTAATACTTTCGTAAGAATGCATGTTTTGGTCAAATTCAACAGACAGAATGAAGGACTGTGGTACTGTTTGTCCATTCATGTTTATATTTTGTCTGAAATATTGCAGATTCACCTTCAAATTTTGCAAATGACTGTAGCCTTGTTAGCAACCCTAAATTTGTTCTAACAGTGGCAACAGTGTTGGTCATGTGCCTCTCTGTCCATATGTGTAAAGAAATCTGTGATGTACTACAGTATAAAACAATTGACAATCTTTTTGCTTGATAATACTGCCTTTCAGTAGACAGGATGTTCTGTATTGGTATATATATACAACATTGACGCTACAAGCAATGGAGTTACCATATATTTGGAAGGCCTGGAATGCCTACTTTGCTGTAAAAATTTCCAAAACAACATGAAAACAGGCAGCCTTAAATCACCCACAACTCCACCCTAGAGTTTTCTAAATGAGCAATCATGTTAAGCAGATTCTTCTACTCGATGAAGTGTTTGTATGAGTAATATTTATCAAATGTTAATGCATTTTTGTTGCACTGTTTTTGCAAAAATTGATCCCACATAGGGATGAATGCTAAAGGTCAGATCTGCAGTCAAGTGGAGAAAAATATGGTGAGAGGACAAGCAATTTTTCCCCTTTTGAGTTCCAGAGATTACTTTTAATCAATTCTGAAAAAAAAATGAACACACAAGAGCTACAGCATGAAGCATCAAACAGATGAGATGTATTGGGCAACATTTGACAACTTACTGTAACTGCTTCGATCTTCTCATGTGTAACTTTCAGCTGAACACTGTTGAACTCTGTGCTATGTCTGTGATTAGCCCACACGACCATATATGGTTATTATACAGTAGCCTTCTAGCGTGTGAAGATTTGGAAGTACATCCCAGCTTTCCCTGTTAGGCTTAATTTAAGGGGGTGATTACTCTTGAAATATAATATAGTAGACACTGAAAGTAAACACTAGGTCACACAGGGGCTGAAAAGAATGAATCTGCTTTAATAAGTGAATTTATGCTATTCTGAGGATTCTGCCTATTTGGAGCTGGATCCCACCCTCTTAGCAGAATTCTCAAAACTCTGCAGTTTCAGTGATTCAAATGGACATTCCCCAATGTTTGTCAACAACATTACTACAAAATTCTCACTTAAGTATTAACATGCATGATTTTTACAACTACATTCTACTATTTACTTTCGAAATGGGAGAACCAAAATCCCCTCAGTATTCACTACATAAACAGCAACAATGACTGATTGTTAATCAAAGATTTGTATATTTTACATCAACATTACCACAAAAGGAGACAATATGCTAATACTCTCCTTGAAAATACTTAAATAGTACTCACTTCATCCCCAAGAGTTTTCATTGTTGGTAATGGGAGTTAATTAGAGTAACACAATAATGCATTTTCTAATACGTCTTATAAACTTTAATTTGAAAGAATAGTGTGCCATGGGAAATTTCAAACCATTCTAAAACTATTGGTGCCTTGACAAGCAGTACAATAGAATAATATTATTCAAAATTGATGGTAATCCAAACAGAAGCAATTAGCAGTTTCATAATCTAAAGAAAATAATTGGGATGCCTTTATGTTCTTTGTATGGTGAAACAAAGGATTCCACATTGACGTAAAACCACTACCAAAATACCCTTTCAGTGACGTCTGAATATATTAAAGACATTTAATTAAGGCAACAACTTGTTTTTTTTTTTGAACTGTATTTGAAGTTTTTTTTTTTAATCCTTTTTTGATACTGTACCTAGTAATGTACGCATTTGCTTATGTTTGTAAAATGCCAAGAAACATGCATCTTTCATTGCATAATGCATAAAACTGTGATCTATTCTTTTTGGAAATTATTGCAAAATAATCAGAAGTTATGAAAAGAAAAAAAAAAAAGATGTGATCTTCCACTGAATTAAAATTATCACTCAACAAATAGACACAGAAAATGCTCATATCTTCAACATAAGTATTTTTACTCTGAAAATCAAATTCTGTTTTATTAACTTTGTACTCCTGCTTTTTTCTTCTTAATTTAGATTAAAAATTAAAAATTTGTCAGATTTGTAAAACAATATATTATGTTAACAAATGCATTTTTTGTGTATACAATGCAAAAGCCAAAGAAGACAGCTGGCCATATGCAGTATGATGCTTCTGTATATGCAGTTTTGCCTCAATGACAACAGTGATACTGTATTGATATAAATTTATGTGCATTGTTAGGCAACACTTTCACATTGAATGTTGCTAAAAAGGCCAAAAAATTGTGTTTACAGTGCAGTGGATTTAAATAATATAGTTTTCGAATTATTCTGTGATTGGCTCCAATTCTGTGAATTTGACGGTTTCCATGGTTTTTAATGATAATTTTAAAGTAAACAACCGTAAAAATGCTAACCGAAATAGAAACAAACGCAACATTTGTGAAGGGCCCCGTTTCATTCAATACTGTAACATATCGCATAGTAGTACGTCCAACATCGGGTGTGCATTCTTATTCGCTTGTCATATCGTATGGCCCACGTTGTCTATATTTATTTTGATAAACTGTTTTTTCAGTAGATGATTCAAAAAAGCTTGCATGCTCAAACTAGCTAGTGTTGGCACAATTTGGTATTGTTTTGTCGCCTTCAGATTAACTTGCGATATCACTGTTACCAACAGAATCTTGTAGGCCTCATCGGTAGTAGTAATGGCCTATAGTAATACACAAACCTCAGTGTGGTATAGCCTAATATTTGCTACTGCAACTACTTTGTAAGTCTAGCTGGCTACAAAACGGGGAAGTCATTGTTTCATTTCATCATTCCACCTGTTTGGTTTAACATGTTTTAGTACACATTGTTTCAAATGAAATAGGACAAACGTCACGAGCGAACAACATCGTTTAATTAATGCCTGACAAGTACCAACATGGGCTACACATGCAGTTTAAAACTACTATAAAGTTGAACAATATTGTTATATGTATAAATACACTAGCAGTGCAGAACCCTACACACCGTGGCATGTCTTGTCACAATAACTAATCCTTACTCTATTGAAGTGAGTTCGCACTCATGTGACTTAAGCTACATGCAACAGGATTACGCACGTAAGCGGATTACTATTGTATGCATGAATGGAAGACTTTCCTAGCGTGCACAACTTTAAGGTAAGTGTAGGGCTGTGGAAGAGGGAGTTACCAACAATAGAAATGTGATTCCGCAGCAGCATTAAAAGGCGTGCCAAATGGGCGTGGAAAAATGCGTAAGTGAATTTGCATAAGGTCCCTTAAAGTCTGTACTTGACTATTACCGACATTTTCCAGATGGTGGTAGATTAATGGCTTTATCTTTGGTCCAGCTTTGGCAGTGAAAATGAGTGTTTACCATATTTATACTTACAGAGATTGCACTTGGAACAATATTCACTACATTGTACTTACAGCACAATACAAGTCTGCTTACAGTACTAACAAAACTCATGATTTTCCTCAACTTGACAACCTAATGTACTCCTGCAGATTAAATTTAAAAATACCAGTTGTCCCTTTCTATTTACATTACAATGGAAACTTACTCACCGACTAGAACAACTGGCCTTGGATGGTAAGGATCAGATTGATAGAGAGTAATTTCTTCATATACTGGAATATCAGTTGGATCTATGTCTGCAAAGAAATAAACATATTCAACATTAAAAATGTTTCATTCATACAGCTATTTTCCAAGCAGGAATGAATTCATCCACCATTTTTTTAAATACCCCATTATTGTTATAATACTGTACACAAATAGAACATACTAGAGCAGTATAGTTGAGCCAATAAATTTGACATGAGCTTCAGTTAATCCTCTATTAAAATGAAATTGTATTCCTGAAAGATAGCAAGATTTCAATCTTACATCTAATGCTACTTGCACACTTTCGCGATGTTGAACATGATAAATAACGAGCTCTGACATTGCCATTGAGCTCTTGTTTTATCGTCCTCAGCACATACTAATCTCATGATAAGCACGGCATACATCATAACATATCAGACCCCATCTTGAACTGATCGTGCTTGTTGGCGGGACAGCCAAAAATTTTTAAACATGCTCAAAATTTATGGAGACATTTTGTGTTAGTGTGATGTCACTTGTTGTGTTAGGATACATCGTGTTGTGTTCGTAATACATAATGTTGTGTTCATGACACATTGTGTTTGGCACGTGTTGTGACTACGATCAGTCAGAGCTCTTTACACATTGTGTTTAACATCGCAAAAGTTTGAGAGTAGCGTAAGTAAAATAAATGAATACTGTAAGTCCAGTAAAAACTAACAGTATCCATCAGACATACAAAGATACTTAACCACTATATGTACAGCTTTGGCAGCTACAAATTTCTGCCCTGTTTCTCTATAATTCTCCCAGCAAAATGCTGCTGGCACCTACACACAATGAATGAATTACACTCCAGGAGGTGCCACTCTACCATTGACAAAAATTTTTAAAAATAGCCATAATAAGTTTCCTTGTTCAAAGTGATTAAAAAAATGTACATTTGCGTAAGTTACATTCTACACAGCCATTATATTAAGCAATTTCTTTGTCACCAAAAGCTTAAATGTGAATATATTTGAAACCTTCACTTAACCACTTCCAGACCAGCTACTTCAAACTCTAATTAAAATGACAATAAATCCATCCTACCTACATAATGCACAGAATTAATGGGATCTCCCACTAACAAACCTAACTTGAACTCTTCTGTGGCTATGAGTAAAATCTCTTATACTGTACCTGTACTTTAAAGACAGACATTTGTCACCCCTCAAAAGTATTTTTAGTGTGAGGGTATCAAAATTCTTGATTGGTGAATGCTCTTTGACTGACAGCAAAATTTGAAAATTCAAAAGATGCAGAGTCGCTCACATTTCGCACAATACAGAGACAGTGCCTGGATACATTATAGCCCTGTGTGCTTACAAGGACATGGTCTTAAGCAAAAAAAAAGAAAATAATAAAGAAAAAAAAAAAAAAAATAGGTATGAGTCTGCATAAGGAGGAGCAGTTATGGGAGGAGCCTATTAGCTAGCATTTTTGCTGACAGCAGCAGTGCAACCCTAGTAAGTTCTGAGAATTAAATTTAATCTTAGGAATGGAATGTTTAAATTTTAAATTAACATCAAAAGTGGCAAAACATTACACCCAAAATGACCCTTAATTGCGGACTTCCACGGGGTGGGGGTAGGGGTGGAGTGCCTCCTCTAATCAAACCTGGACAGCAAAATCGAAATCATGACACTGTGATCCCCTGCACTGTAGGGTAATGAACCATCAGGGTATTAAGGGTCCCAAAAAGTTGGGATACATTGCTAATAAATCTTTTTAAGGCCTTCAGTTTTAGTCACCATGCCACAATGTGTCCTAGCTAAGGAATAATTACCTTAAATTACATCCTAATTTCAATAAGCTTAGAAAGTAATGTACAATCCTTTCACATACCTTTCAAAAAGGGGTTTTACAAAATAAATTCTGGAAATGTATACTATTTTTCTCAAAGTCTGATTTTCAACAACATAAAATTTAAAAATGCTGAATTAACAAATGTTTACATGCAACTTCACAAAAACTTCACAAGGTGTACATGATGACATGTCTGGCAATCTAGAAGATACCATGGACAAAATTAAGACTTTCTGGCTACATGACATGGAAGAGCTCTGAATGAACTTTTTTATGTTTGGAAGCAACTTTGAGGCCTGGGTAGTGATGCTCCATTCAGATATACCTTACACGTATCCCTCTTTGTAAAAATAAAATTTATGCTGATGTTCAGGACACGGATGAATTCCAGTGGCACTGGGCCTAGGCATGGGGAAGGGTGTCCCCAACTGATCTTCAATAATTTCAAATGAACTCAAGCTAGTATTGGATTTCTGTAATGGATAGCTGGGTAAATGTCTTTTTTGTGTGATTAGCAGCTATTTTCATTAGTTGTCACAAATGTTTCACAAAATACCATCATTTACCATCACTTTTAGACCACCATCGTTTTTCATGCTTGCATCCTTTGCAAATTATCAAAAGTTTATCAAAAATTTTATGTGATGCGCACACTTGTGTCTCAGGTCTTCACAATAATGCCTATTATTCTTGCTTGAGAGGAGCGACACCTTGAACTTTTGAGAAGACGTAAAGTATCACAAGAAGTTGAGGACTTTTATAGGGGATTGACCGGCATCACCCTTTTGGCAGATATACTAATTTGAAATGGAGGGTGTCTCAAAGGAGAACCAACCTTTGCTGACAAGGAATGTAATTTTTATAATGTAAGCCTTCTGCTGGATTCACCTGTCTTTTGTTACTTGGCAATCCATATCTGATGGCCGTTTTAAGGGTAGAAATTGTTTATGGAATAATGCAAGATCAAACTCAGTACCTGAAAATAGGGAAACATCTTTCACCTCCATAGTGTGTGCTATCAAGAGTGGTTCATGTGTCAATGTAATATAAGTAAGCTATGAGTTATTCCTACTTCCCTCTTGTTCACCACTCCTTTCAAAGTGATCGTCTGAATTCTCATTGTTCATGCAGTCATGTTGGTGTTACCGTTATATCCCCTTGGACAGCATTATGATGGTCCGTCTCTACAAATTCCCCAGCATACTTAGCAACTGCTACATGTCTTTTGACTGTGGCTGCTAAGGGAGAGAATATCCATCCCCCCTTGAGTAGGTTGTGCCCTGCAGCAGACAAAGTGGAACAATCTTCACACCAATCATTCGTGGTGTATTTGTAACAAGCATTTATAACATGATTTTTATTAGAAAGAACTTCTTGGTACAACTTATCTGGTTTCTTTCCTTAAATTTCTACCTTAAGTTACCCTTTCATTGAGTAACCACTTGTTATTCAAATTGCAAACCTGACAATATTTAGAACTACAATTGAAAAAGGAACCTGCTTTTTCATGACCAATTTGCACAACAATGTTTATCCAAAATGTCTAGATATTCCCTTCAGGGCACTACGCATCTGATTTTCTAATTCTAGAACCAACCAATAGCTTTGGCTCTACATGTTGCATTATGTTCTAAATATGTTACCAAATTGAATGCATGAGTATGATTGTGATCATATTTTTTGTCACACTGATGCATTTTATCCTTCCTCAAAGTTTCCTAATGGGAGTCATTAGATCTTTCAATAAGGGTCTTCATTTTTCTAGGTGATACAAAAGTAGATATTAGATATGAATACTACCAATCAGGGAAGCTTTGAAGTTAATGACACTAACAATCCTTGCCCTTTAACACAAAGGTTCTTACCTTGCTATTATCAAGTATTACGCATGAAATTTGTAAACTCTTCATTCACGTGCGAAAAGCAAGACCCTTGATTGGTCAATGCTTGAGGACGAGCCTGGGTCAAGGTGCAGCGACCTTTCAAGCTATATTGGACATCCTGTACCAAGCAGTGAATAAACTGAAAAAATAATCTTAAAGCCTTTAAAAAAAAAAATAATAGTTCCAACTGAATATGGCTATTTAAATTTACCAGCGAGTGTAAAAAATTAAAAGTTGTATTAATTACAGCAAATCAATGAATGCTTCAGAATTTTTTTACAGTAAATGTCTCATTTGCTAACACTTGCAGGTCAAGATGTCAAACACAAAGAAGTTATGTGACATTCTGATATCAATGACCACTCTCTATTATAATACTTGATGCTCGATCCTGTCCACTGTATGTGACAAACTGGTACAATGAGTGTGACCTGCCACACATTTATACTGGACATTGTTCTACATTTTCACTACAACCAAGCACAGCAATACCATCAGACTAAAATGAGTCTTAGTGACAATGTCACGTTTTCAGAAAGAGGTACATTTACCACAAAGCTGGTTGACTTGAAGACTGAGTGATGAATGTCCATGGTGCCTTTTAAAGCCAAGTTCCAATTTTACCCATTCCTGATACCATGCTGTAATGCTGAATAGGTCCACTGTACAAACTCTGTATAACCTAATGTATGGCCTAGGCCTAAGCCAAGCCTAACCTATTTAAGTTGGGATCATTTCTATGCAGGACATTACAAAGCAGGCTCCCATTTAACTTGTTGCATACAGTCTTTTGGTTGAGAAAATCAATTTCTTGGCTGATTTTTACAATGAGTCCATGACTGCTTCACTGATTTTGTGGAAAATGCACAAAAAATGTTTCCCGTTAACTTTATGTGACAATGGAAGCAACGTTTATGTACACAAAGAGCACCATATGTGCAGAACCAGTGTACATGCTCAGATACATTATGATTTATAGAGCAGTACTGTATGCAGAGTGAATAAAAAGCAATCTAAGTCCTGTGGTTACTGCTTGTATCACAAATACTGTAGCATCATGGAAGGTGGAAAGAAATTTTGGGGTACACGACAAGTTTTTCTTTTAAAAGTAAGGGTTTCTTATTTAAAATGCAAAAACATGAACTTGGTTGGATTTCTATTGTAATGTTTCCCAAACATATTTCCTACAAATCTATTTTTAAAACTATCAGAAGAACTTTCACATAAGAAGTCTAACTGAACATAGAATATACTTACTGGTCTGAAATGGTCTGCTGTAAAGGACCTTTTTCACTTTTGTTTTATTTTTTCTGAAACTGGCCCTACTAGAGACACGAATTCCTTAAAAAGAGAAGAAAAAAATATATATTATAAATCAAAGCAAAAGAAGAAGAAAAACAATGTAATTTTGGAGAACTTTTGTATGAAACAACTTTTAAAATGAAGATTAGGAAAGGGTAAGATCTGAAGAGATAGGCATCTTTAAAAAAGAAGAAAAAAGATGACCATAAAACAAATATCAAACAAAGAAATAAAATTTTATACTGCATTTTCTACTTATCACAAATACAATGGCATTTTACAAATATGACTGAAAATGACTGACTATCCTGTAAAGTGCTAAAGTCAGAAAAATGTTCCAGTTTACACTTGTAAGTGATAAAATCCCTGAGAAGTATTGACAATGGAATTGACTGGGCTCTATGTTCCTACTGTCTTGTTTGAAACTTCTTTTATCTCCTATTTATACAGAATTTTATTTCTTTATTATCTACAGTATGAAAACCTACAAAAAAGTTATTGCTATTGTAACACATTTTGAGGTACAGCTGCGATAAGGGCATTGGGACTTCGTCTAAAAAAGACATTTGAACACATGAAATTGTGATATCTGTCATATGCAGTGCTTGCCTTAACCGAACGCTGGGCGATTTTTACGCCATGGTCTTTGCGATTTTGCGCATGGTATGCCTTCAGGATATACAGCCAAGCAACACCTTCTTTTCGTTCGTTTTCTGTATACAACACAACTGAATTTTTTTTCTCTTATTGATATATATGTTTTCCAAAACATAAGCCAGTGTCTAATCTTCATGATTTTCAACACACAAAGGCTATCCTATTGAAGAGTATCACTGATGTCACTGGTGTACTGATGACCCAGCATTCAGACAACAAAATGCTGACTGATTAATTTTGTTTTTCACCAGCAAATATAGCCTACAATCTGAAGGACCTCTTCTTAACAGCACACAAAAATGCTAAAATGCAGAAGACTCCCTAAATGAAATTAACAATCAAAAAGCATTATATTTAAACTTTCTCTTAATTTTAGAGAATGACTTCTTGCTTTGGGAAAATGGCTCATAGTTCTACAAAAATCCCCGGGACCAGGAGCTAAATATAGGATTTACTGTCTCCTGGTCCATGACTGCTTAATGTAAGGCTTGGTCATATTTTAAGCTTATGGAGGCACCTTAAAGACAAGTCAAATAGATCAGCCACTCCCAGAACATACACACTTTCGATATGTAGATTCAGAAAAACTGCAAAGCAATATGGCAAATTATGAAAAGGGGAGATGCTTACTTACCACCCCTTTTGAATCCATCTTGAGGCAAAGCAGCATTTTCTTTGAAAACTTGAGTTGTTGATCTTTTTAGCATTTCCCTCCTACGAAATTGAAGTTAAAATATTCAACCCAATCTAAAACTTCACATATCTACCTTAGTGAATTTTATAAGGCAATGCATAAAATTTTTGATTTTCTTGATGAGAGATTTCCTAAATGTTCCTCTTATTCTTTTTTCGGCAGCAGCAAATATTTCTTTTGGAATGTCATTCTTTAAAAGACCAGAATGTGGCATCAGTGACGGTTTCAGGAAAATTTTCTTTCATTTGTGATACTGTAGGATCAAAAAGAGTGCACCATAAGAGATGCAGTAGTGCAATCCACATTAAATGTTAAAAGAAGAACTTGTTTCAACAACTGAATGAAGTGTGAGTGTTTCTAATAGATACCTATCACACCCATTTCCTTCAACATATACAATTAGCTCAGCAGTCAACACAATCTGGTCTTCCCACTTTATAGTATCATAGAATGAAAACAGCACACCTGTGTTATAAACTAAACCCTGAACCACATTTTCCTTGACTGCCAACATGATTCTAGAGGCCATACTTATCATGAGGAAAATTGCTCCCATACCAAAATTGTCAGGCAGTTGTTTATCATCTATTCACACCTGATGTTTGTTCATCCATTCTCCCTCTTTCCCCTAAGAGGATTAACTTATCAACTAGTTACTCTTGTATGTGAACTTGAGTAGGGCCTACACAAAGGCTTCAGTCTCACAGAGTAAACAAAAGCAAATTAGTGAGCGCTGATGCTGTCTGCAGCGTGACCGGGCGAGCAGATAGGCAAGGCAAAGGTGTGAAACAAGAAGTCAGGTTAGGAGTAGTGATAACACACTTTTTGCAGGAAAAGTGCAGGATCAGGTCCACCTTTTGGTAATGGGAAAATTTTCATAATGTGGAACCTTCCTTAGTGGCTTGTCCACTTGACTAGAAAACAGGCCTGTATTTACACTTCTTGCCTTCTTGCTAATTAGTAGGTATATGAGCTACATTACTAGCACCAAGTTGAATTCCAAATTCTGTTCATAAATTACAATTATGATCCAGGGACACTATAGTTACACAGTAAACCACTGTTACACTGAATACAAATATAAAAACATGGCAGGAGGAATCCTGGCATGGACAGAACTTCGTTGGACCATGTATTAGGTTTTAGTTGTCAACTACTGATCAAGTATGAAACAGTAAGGTTCACATTGTAATCTGCCATCCTCAAAACCTCAGTTGAATATCAATTTAAATTTATTTTCACAAAAGTTGTGAATCAATATTTACTCAGGCTTTGGAAAACTTTTGAGTGTTCTTATAAATACACCATGTAGCAATGGGTGTATTATTTCAGGCCAACTTTACAACTCCGATCATCAGTCAGCACCATTCTAACAGATGTAAACAGAAATATGTTCAATCTAATGGAAGCTACCCTCCACTTCCACTGACCCTCCCCCTCCTGCAGCTATGAAATAACCTTCCCCTTCCCCACCTCCTGCAGCCATGAAATAACCTTCCCCCTTCCCCACTTCCTGCAGCCATGAAATAACATCCCCCCTTCCCCACCTCCTGCAGCCATGAAATAACATCCCCCTCCCCTCCTCCTGCAGCCATGAAATAACACCCCCTTCCCCACCTCCTGCAGCCATGAAATAACCTCCCCCTTCCCCACCTCCTGCAGCCATGAGTTAACCTTCCCCCTTCCCCAACCTCCTGCAGCCATGAAATAACCCCCCTTCCCCAACCTCCTGCAGCCATGAAATAACCTCCCCCCTTTCCCCAACTCCTGCAGCCATAAAATAACCTCCCCACTTCCCCACCTCCCGCAGCCATGAAATAACCGACTGTACAGACAGAGTTATGTTTCTCTGCTTATTTGTTACACATTAATTTTCATAAATGCCACATGAAAATGGAGTAACTGCTACAAATCAATTTGACCATTGTTTAAGCATCAAATGCATATCAATTCTCTCAAACTATTTTCATCCCTTGAGGGGACTGTATATGGATAAGAATAATATGCATGTCACACACTATTGTATCCACTGCTATCATATTCAGTACAATGGCTTTCATCCACAAAATGCCCAAATTTCAATGAAGGAACTCTTAAAAAAATTTTCCAAATTTGTAACCAGAGAGGAAGGTTTTTAGTAAGGTTTCATGAAATCCACTTTATTTTTTTGTCAATTTTTTGCACCCAATAAAAATGTATTTGGCTGCTTCTGTAAGTTAATAGTAAGTGTCATGAATACGTCACAAACACCTGTATGGCAAAGGTTGTTCACTGACAATATTAACAAAAGTGCTTTACAGAAGAATAAAGTACTGTATTCGGTTTGAACCAAATTTATATATATATATATATATGTATTGGCGTGTACTCCCATATATAACACAAACAAGAAAAGAGACGTGAAACATGTCATTGTTGACAAAAAGAGTACACTAATGTATATTCTCGAAACGAAATTTTAAACTCCCCTGGAGTCTTCTTCAGCGTGTAATGACTACAATCTGACAATGATGTAAACGCAATGAACTACTGAGTAAGGTAGAAAAGCAAGTAGCAGAAACGAACAAAATTACAAGGAAACAATGGACCTTAAGTAGCGGTCCCAAATCTCTGTTTAACCCGATAATATTCGATTTAAGTTTGAAAATCCAGTGGATTTCAGATTGTTTGCATAGTCTGGGGGATTTAAAGTGAGAAGTTATCTAGGTGCACCGTAAGTTATCTAAAGAGTGATTTGGAAGATGAAAGTGTTGAGCCACGGGAAAGCCTGGTGTATTGTCTCTGAAATCCATCAGAGACAATAAACCAGGCTTTCCTGTGGCTCAACACTTCAATATATATATATATATATATATAGGTGAAATATGGTAAGAAAAAACGTGACTGTTGGGAGAACTCGACCCTCAGGCAAAAAACCGTTTCGCCTTAACGTTTTACACACTGTTTTATATAGGAATGCGTAACTCTATACGCAAGTCCGATTTACCACATTATGCTTATGCAATTACTTCAATGTTGACCTACTGTACTTACATACATGTATCCTTTAACACTAACGACTTAGGGGCCATTGAAATAACGTGCATGTGTCCGTAAATTTGTCAACTTTGAAGTAATATCATATAGATTGTGTCTGTAAAAGGACATTACCACAGGTTTACGTATTCCTATATAAAAAGTGTGTGAAAACGTTAAGGGGAATCCGTTTTTTTGCTGTATTTTTTTTTTGCCCTATGGTCGACTTTTCAACAACTTCTTTCCTAAGCGGGGAATTAGAGAAATATATATACATATATATATAGAAGTCCGGGATCTGAGCCATGAACTTTGTGAATGTGATTCTAGGCTTATATGAAGTTGAGAACTTTGTACAGTATTGCCTCTGTATAATTATATTCATTACTCCCAGGCACATACTGTAACAACCAACGTACAAAAACACACTGGAATAATGAGTGGCAAAAATCACCCCAGGAAAAATTTTGAGGGCAACAAAAAAATATCAAATAATACAAAAATTAGCCTCCTCCCTGTTTATTAATTTCTTCCAAAAAAAACATTTAAAATAGACCCTGTAGATGCCACAATAGCCCCTGTAAACTCCTTTAGGGAGGTAACTTCCACAACATAAATTTGTAAATTAAAATTTGTACCATTTGGAACACAATGTTTTACTCTGCCCCTACCTGTAATCTTACAGTTTCACAATCAGTATACTGTTTGAACCATTATCACTGTGAAATTTTCAAAACTGTACAATATTGTACATGATGAATGACAGAAAAAAAATTAGTACCTAAAACACTCGTAAATTCCAAAAGAAAGACACAGATATGAGAATTCTTCATCACCTTTT
This sequence comes from Holothuria glaberrima, assembly GCA_009936505.3. Classification (NCBI taxonomy): domain Eukaryota; kingdom Metazoa; phylum Echinodermata; class Holothuroidea; order Aspidochirotida; family Holothuriidae; genus Holothuria; species Holothuria glaberrima. Next base: position 4,219 of record WURT03362241.1, on the reverse strand, counting down.
GCCTACATCCTGAATACAGACCTAAAATTAAAACAGATCATTTCACTGCTGCATTTAGGTACTATATGTCAAAATAATAGCAGACTTTAATCAATGCTGCAGCAGCTTGGCTGAGGCAACTGCAGCTTGAAGCTTTGACATAACGCCTTAAAGCCCAAGTATCATGGTTGAAGTTAAGCCTTCAGAGTAAATGGATCTAAAAAATGATTTCTGACACAATCATTTTTGCAAAACCAAAATTTGGGCTAATTTTTCCTGGTTTTTTGGTGGACATGTAATTTAAGCTTTGTCGTGCTTTGTCGGAAATAAAATCTGTGACATCATAAGTTGAGAAATGGCAGTAAAGTGTGCGGCTATAAACTGTTCACTGGCACACAGCTATAAACTGTATGCGTAAGCCAGTGCACATACAGTATCTGTAAGCCAGCCATCAACACCGGCTGGGAGAAACAGCAATTTCCACTAGCGCATTGTACAGAGTGGTCACGTTTTACATTGGTTACAGCCATAAAATTTCACCTTGAGCATTACCTTGTTGCACTTTGGGGTTTAGAAACTACTATACTCACTACATGAGCTACAAGATTGCACCAGTGATGCCTTGCATCTTCAGTTTTAGCAAAGTATCTTCCAACAGTAGAACACAAACGATCATGTGCGATTGAACATTCTGTTTACAATGAATACAGTAGGTTACATTGTGCTATTTGTACAACACTAAAACTACGTTACACATTTCAGCATGAACTGCTTGGAGGGTGATCATCTTTTTTAGAGTATTCTCTTTCACCCGACAATCAATTTTGTACTTATTTTGCTTGCACAAATCTTCCTGGATAATTTCCTTATTTTTATCCAACAAAAGTATCCGGCACTGGCACGAATTGTTCAAAATCCTTCAATATTTTTCACGGCACAGTTCCAGCTTTGCCTTGAGAAAGTACCTACGTAATTACATATCATGTGATATGTAATGTAGATTACTTAGTGATAGTATAGTAGTGGTATACTATATGTGCACTGCGTACGTTGTAGTACAGTAGCTATGTATTGTAAGCGTGACTTGGCCAATCACAACATGCTTAAGAAATACACACAGAGTGAAAGTGTGTGGGCGGAGCTTGAAAGCGAACTTTTGATTAGTAGAGATATCATGCTATGCTATAGCCTACTGTTTGTTTTCCACTCTCAGCAAGTCATACTGTACTTTGGCCACTCTAATGATTCCAGCAATCTTTTACGGCTTCTTACAACGGTTTGAGCTTTTGTCTGCCTATTGTGACACTGCCTTTTTTCATGTTCTTACAGATATAAAGGATAAAAACATAGGATTCTGAAGTCATTAAGTGGGTTAAAGCACTATTACAAATTGGCTACTGTCACACCAGTTAATGCATTGTACATGGATTTCTTATAATACGAAGTCCATATTGTAAGAAGTTCGTGTGTGCTGTATGTACTGCTGTGTACTGTCCGTGGTCCATGAGAAGTACTGTATTGACCGTCCTTTATTCCTCTTCTGATGTCATAAATAAATACGGAAATAAGCAGCACTTCGGAACTGATCGTTAAATATCTCACCCCTCCTTGGTATCTGAAGGAAAATTTGGTTTGCCTTCAATTTTTCGTGTAATTTTTTGTGGGAGATTATCAACCACCGAAAAAGTGGAAATATGAGCCTTTTTAATCATTTCTGGGTGATAAGCTTTAGCTGTAATACTAGATCTTTAAGGGAACATATCCTTATAACAGATCTACTGAAGTAATTGCAACAATATATGCAGTTACATCACTTTACAGAATGTATCTTAGTCTTGTTTAATTTAACTTCAACAAGGTTTTTAAAGGTTGATTTGTGAGACTGTGTAACACAATTTGAAAGTGATTAAAGAAGAAATTTGTGAAATTGAAGAAAAGTTTGATAAGCTCTCCTTGCATGGTAGACCTTCATTTGACAGAACCTTCAAAACAGCCTCACATTCTGCTGAAATATATAAGAAAAGTTTGAAAGGTTAACTGAAAAAACAGCAGTCCAATAGTTAACAAAATCAACGTCTTCATCTTTTGTACCAACAATATTTAATGAACAACACTGATGTAGATTTAATAGTGGGTATACATGGATTGGACAGGTTTTTCTCTAATATTGGCTGCTAATGAGGTCTATGCTACAAGGTTGCAACCTCATTAAAGAAAAGGAAGAGAAGTTTTTATCCTCTGTTGAAGTGCTGCCAAAAAATATATTTCTGTATTAATATGGTTTAAAATCTCCCTTTGGACTTTTAATCATGACTTCAAACTAACAAGGTTAATGGATAAGACCTAGGATTTACAGCTTATTGAAATCAGAGGTAATTGGATGAATTTCACAACATACTTTACACTGGCATGCATCCGGTAAAGTTCATAAAGGCTACATGATCCAGGTAACTGGTAAGCCAGTAGGCAGATTCTGAAGGATAAAGCTCAGAAAAGACTCACAGATTTTATTTGTGAACTGCCAATATTGTGGGGGCATTTTTTTTACAAAACGGGCACATTTCAAATTACCAGTAGGCCCACAAGTAGTCAACTTCTGATTGTGTTGTAAATAGTTAAAAATCATTTCATTTCATGCGTATGTTTCATGATAACATCACCATTAGTCTCTGACACAGGCAGCATTGGCCATACAAGTTTACTGTGCAAAAGAATATAATTTTCAGTTGCAAGAAAAACTTACACATATCATAGGGTAGGCTGTAGCTGCATATCTATATGATCAATATTAGTCTACTTCTATCATAGTAATATTGTCTATATGTGTTTTCAAAAATATTGATATTTATAAAGTAATGTCCATATATAGAACTAATATCGATATTCTACTACTCATTTGAATAACGATTAAACTAAAATAGTGATACTCTACACAAATAGATATTTAACAGCTGTGACTCGTAAGCAATAAGAGTGTTGAAACTGATTCCAAAGCATCGATGGAATCAAGAATCCAACAAATCTTAGGCATAGCGTACTACTGTATACGTACACGTAGTGTCTAGGTTCACCTCTTGTGACCATCGCAATAGAGAGAGACAGTATTCACTGCAAACTAGGATGGTACAATACAGGCCTGCTATACAGTATGCATGCTCAGTGGAATATAGTTCAATGCACTGGGCACACAATGCAGGAAATGAATTCTGCAATAACTGACTGTAGTGCTATAATGCCCATGTGGGGAGTGAATGGTTGAATATGTAAAGAATTCAGCAGTAACGATCAAAACCAAGTTTTTCTACAATATTGTTGACTTCAAGTTTATTCCGAAACCTTGCAAGAAATGTAACCTTTTCATGTTAATCAACTTTACTGTAGTTAGATTTAATTCATAGAGCAAAGTTCCAAAAACAGAGAAAGTAACGTAACATTTTCACAAATACTTTAGTGGGAATTTTGGTGTGGGTATGTGGGTACAGTTCTTGACTCCCAAGTTCCAAGCAGACTGTGTGTTAGTATATACCAAGAAGTCTACAGTATGACCTTTGACTGGATCTGCGTACTTCAATACAAGGGGTGCTTGAAATACTTGTGAGATACATGTTTTTTTGGGCAGGACTTTGTGAGCAGTTTCGACAGCGATACTTTTCGTTATCTAAAAGAAAAAGATCACTGAAACTAGGATGGGGGCATAATCCTGAAAAATAGCTATGTAAAAGTTGCTAAACTTAGACTTCGAAGTTTCTGGAAAATTCAGACATCCCAGGGACCAGACTTGTGTGTGAGTGCTGGGCAGTTGAAGCTACGAGCGAGCTGCATCAGACTGCACGGTGTCTAGAATTTTACCACCAGTCAAAGTGTTCGTATGTAGATTTGTGGAATGTAGGAAGCACAGGCGTGACTTTGTGGGTAGAGGTTAGCCAGTGATACTGACTAGACAACAAGTGATCATATAGTAGTTGATTATAAACAGAAAGCCCACAGGATTAGTGATTCCTTGCCTAGGGAAGGGGGTAGCTTTGTTATACCAAGGTTCATCCCTCAAATTTATTCTTCTTGACTTCATCATTTTAGGATATGTTCACACTAGACCCCTGCATCCTGAGACAAAATCTTGAGATGACAAGCATGAGATCCCTCACAGTTATCCTACTTGAGAGATCATGTTAATAAGGTCAAAACCTTTTCAAATCTTGTGACCTGAAATGACCTTTCACCTCCACTAAATAGGATCAGC
>WURT03362130.1:9523-23765 GCA_009936505.3 Holothuria glaberrima | reverse complement strand
AGATAGAATGTGCAAGCCTACACAGACCAGAACTATCACAATATGACAATTTGTCTTTTTACTTATGTATGAAGTAACAATGAATAATCACATATGAAAAGTGCTCGCGAAGAACGTCCTTCACTCCATTCTTTTCAAAGGAATTTAAAATATCTCCTTATTAGTAGTTATCATTAGAAAAGTTCTAGTTATTACTCTTAATGCTCTTTACCCGACAGATCTGGTGATGCGTAAAACGAGCGCGAAGCGCGAGCTTTAGCGGGTGGGGTCCATGGGCCGGCCTTAGGGTCCCTGGTGGGGTATAGGGGCAAAGCCTCGATGGGACCCAGGGGGCGAAGCCCCCGGAAGCTCTGAGATATAAGCGTATTTCTGGGTAAAAATTTAAGTCCCAGGATAGGTATATTTTGGTTCATGATACATTAATCAATGCGATTCCTAATAATTTTAGCGTTTTATGCAATTCCTTCCGTCAAGCCACTGTACTTCAAGAGCTGAACCTGACGTTCAGAATTTGAACACTATGCGTTCAGCATTTGGACACTGGACTCGTCAGGCTTTCAAATACAGTAAGTGTCCAAATAGGCGCCCGGCGTTCCCAAATGGAGAAAAGTGTTCAGAATCTTAACACCAGCGTTCAAAATATGCTTTTCGAACTCCAGGGTGCATTCCAGTGGCGTACCAAGGATTTCTCTCAAGGGGGGTCAAAAAAAGTTTACATATTTATAGGAACTAAACAAAAAAGTGGCTTCAGTGAGGAGGGGATGATGGCTTAATGCCCCCTGCGTACGCCACTGATGCATTCTATATCGGCTACATTTTGGTGTTCAAAAATTGAACGCCTGAGTTTGCAGTGAAGGGAAGACACGCGCGGCACGCATTATTTTTTTCCCATGATGTTTGTGGGTAAACCGGACCCTCAGGAATTTGCAAAATGTGTTTGAAGTCAAGATTAGGGTTTAGAAAGCGGGCTAAGGGTACTCTCTCCATGGCGATTGGTTGCGGACGTTATGCACGAAATCAGTCTACTTTCTGAACTTGGAAATGAAAGTAGGGGAGTGGAGCTCTGAGGTTAAAATAAAGGCTTGTGGATTAGGAAGTCCTGTCGCAATTAAAGCAGACACTAGTGTTCAGAAATTGAGCACTAGACGCGCCAGGCGTTCAAATAGGCAAGTGTTCAAATAGGCCGTCAGGCGTTCAAAAATGGAACAGCAAGTGTTCAAATAAGCGCCCGGGCGTTCAAAAGTGGAGAAAAAGTGTTCAACTTCTAAACACAAGCGTTCACAATATGCTCTGAACCCCACGAAGCGTTCTTTATCTGTTACCTTTTGGTGTTCAAAAGTTGGACATCTGAGTTTGCAGCGTAAGCCATTCCCTGAAGTCAAGTCTTAGGGCATCACCCTTCAAGTTGAGTCAAGTCGCAAAAGCAATCAAAATAAGAAAATTGACGGTATGGTATAATACGCATTTTTTGCATCGAATTCTTCCATTGTGCATTTTGATTGAATCTCAAAGTGGGACCCACCAACGTATAACAGAAGCTCTTGGAGTTCAAATTTTTGTACTTTCATGTAAGGTTAGCTTGTAACTGTTGACAAATTTTTAAATTTACAAAGGCTACAAAACGGATGAAATTTTTGTGTGTAATTCAACGGCGGGGCAATTAGTGGTGCGTCGAAGGTACGTCATGGACAACGAAAGAGAAATCATGTTAAGGTCTAGGAAAGTAAGAAATGGCGACTCCGATGAGGCATGACGAGGTGGTACAGCACAATTAATTTTTACTTTGATTTATATAATTCAGTTTGTGTCCATGGCCTCAGTGCCCAGTAGAATCAAGTTGGATTTCAGCATAACTGCTCCACGTTTATACATGTTTACGAAAGGAAAAGAAATGGTGTTTTAATAATTTCGATTGTTTAATTGTGCTCGTATAAACAGGTTTGGAAAACTTTGTTTCCCTTCCGGTAAACCTTCTTGTATAATAAATTTGAAGAAATTCCGGAAGCAAAAGTTGTTGAAAGGATTTTGATGTGGTAATATTTTGTGAAAAGGTTCGCGGGGATTCCCATCATGGCGAAAACTGAAAGTGTGTTCTCTAAAAGTTCCAAGAAGAGGAATTTGTATAAATGTGTACATGTACAGACAACGATATTCCAGTCGGATGGTGGCAGTCCGGGGCTGTCACCAGGGTTGTTCCTGTTACACTTTGAAAGTAACTTGTTATAGTTACCGTATTGCCATATATTTTTGTAATGGCAACATGGCTAGAAGGAAACTGGTAGAACTCTAGAGTCAAAGGGTATGGAACAATGATCTATTCCAAATGGATGACAATCCTGTACATATATTATTGCCTTCAATAGCCAAAAATTTTATTTCGTTAATGACTTTTTCAATGAAGAGTGAAAATTTTATGACAATGAGATCATTAAAGATCATTTTGGGGTACTTTCCTCACTTTCTTTGGTCTCCGTAGAATTGTTCTATCAAACAACCACAGTTTTCAGATTTGTTTTCAAAACCTCATGCCTTTAAGACCTCCAGGTTATGGTACGTGTGTTGCTACCGTCTAATAAAGGTTGTCAGGCATTTTATGACGTTATAGTAAAACCCTATGTTACTTCAAATATTGATTTAAAGTGGGTATGACACGGCCAAAGCAAGTAAATCAAATAATCAACCCAATCACTTTTGGTAGAGGGAGAAGGCTATCTGACGGTCACCAGAGGTGAACCTACGAAAAACCTAGAAAATTGTTTGTAAACACGTTATCTCAAGAAAGAAATGATGGATTATATGCACACATGACATATAGATTTGTTTTTATAGGAGAAAGAATCCTATTCTTTTAAGAAAAGATCAAAGGTCATTTGAGGTCACAAGAGGTCATAAACCGAAAACCTTACTATGAATTTCTATCATGATAAGTGTGATGGATACTTTCTTGGTACATAGATTTGTCGTATCACGAGATAGAGCAATATTGTTTTTATTGGAGAGCAAAGGTTATCTGAGGCCACCAGAGGTGTAACAACGAAAAATTCGCAAACCACTTGAAAACCATTTATCTTAAAGGGAGATGGCAGTCCCCACCCAAGTTTATTTTCAAAAAGTTGCTAAATCTTACAGATCTCTCTTATTTCTCTCGCAAGTATTTTCATAATGTTCCTGTGTAAAATCATTGAATAATGAGGGTAAATCAGTGAGTTTTTATGCATAAATTTAGGAAAGAAGTAACAAAAAATATTGTCACATGATTGGTATGAGCCATTCCTGAACTAGAGTGCCGGGGTACACTAATTCAAACTAGGGGAACTGCATTTTCTCTCTAAGGCAGCAATAACGGCTGCTTATCATGCTGTGTATATAGATTTAGGTTATTGTGAGGAAGGTTCTCATTGTTTTCGATAGAGGTCAAAGGTCATTTGAGGGCACCAGAGGTCCAAAACACACATGAACTCGACCGATAGTTAATCTGAGTAATTATTTTGGTTCAAAAGTTAATAAAATTATCTTTTGCGGCTGCTCTCCGCAATTGCTTTTACAGACAGTGAAAAGCTTCATGCTAATGACCACAGATTTGTAAAAGACATGTCATGTCTGTGAATGAACTTCCCACAATACCATCATTTTATTCATGGACTGATTACCTGACCCCAAATAAAAATGAGAAAAAAATTCCAGGGTAATAATATCATATGGATTATGTAGTGGCAGTTTGCATACAAATGTTAGGTGTTTCTTTACATTTTTCTAACACAGGGGCTTCCCCTCCACTAACACCTCTCCCCAAGACATCACCTCAAGTGTGAGCCAAACTGACCAAATTGCTTGCCAAACAAGTTCGACGCCCATGTAATAAAGTTGTGATTGAAGATACTTATCTGTTGGTAGTCTGGTCTTCACGACGAATGTTTAGCCACGCCACTGGCATAAATGCGAGGGTGCCCGGTCTCAAATGTGATTCGAGACTGACGATGACGTCATCACCGAGGCTGAGCGGACCTAGTGTAGGTGCAAGGAGGTGATGTTAGACCTCCCTGATAGGTAAAGCAAAAGGGGCGAAAAACTAACAAGCGGTTTCAGAAAGCTTTGTCCTTGTAAGTGTATTAACAATCATCATCTATTCCGATAATGCTTATGCGCGAAGTACTAGGTAAATTTTGTTTGAAAAATGTATCGAACAGAAAATACGTTCTCTAAACTTTTCACATTATGCTACAAATTAGATTGAAAGATCACATATTGGTGGGAGGCCCCTACAGAGGTTGGAGATGTACCTCTGTTTTCCGAAAAGTGTCGTGATCAGAACAGCTCCAGTGTATTATTACCTTGATAATGGTCATGAGGTGGAGTACAAACCGTGGCGTATGCGTACAGAGGGCGCAAAAACTTTTCATTAAATGAAATTTTCTTGTCAGAGCCAACCGTCAGGTTCTACATCGAGACGTTTTTAATTCGCTAACAAACCTATATGCCAATCAAAAAGCCTTCACAATACTGTTTTGAATTTCAGTAGCAGAAATTTGCGACCAGACAATTATGACAGCCTACACGTCGTCGAGTTAAATCACTCAAATTACAGTCTTCACTGAACTCGATAGTCTATATACAAGGGTTCTGTGTTGATCCTGCGAAATAGGAGGGCACTGCGTACAAAAGAGAACACCATAATTTGATGCTGAGATCTCACTGAAGCTGAAACTAAGAATTCATGACAGGCTGTGTTATAAAAAAGAATCTAGTCAAAACTTCTTCTGTGGAGTATTTCGATCGAAGGTTTACCACCCGCAAACCTATGAAAATGGATATAATTCTCCAGATTTTGTTGGAAGTCTAAAGGGGATATAGCCTATTGTAGCAAATGATAAAAAAATGCAAAAAGGCTTTTTCTAAAAAAAAAAAATCCAGAAAAACTCAAGGGAGGTCACGGTGTTTAAACCCCTAAAACCCTCCTTAGATCCGCCTTGCTAATAAGAATTAGGATTCTAAAATTAACATGACCATCATAGATGATCTGTCAGTTGAAATACTCGGAGTCTACGGAATTACTTCAAGATGTTATTTTCATCATGTCCCAAAATAGCCGAAACCACGCTCCGCAGTGTGAACCACTGTGAGAGATCATGTACCCAACAGTGAAATAAGGGCCATAGGGGTGAATTCCATTTTTAAGGACGTGTGTCACCAACATGATAGGTGCAATATATACCTAGATGCCAGGAGCCCATGAATGCCAAGGGGCTTCTCCGGACTGGCTCAAACTACCGCTCCTGCATGCTCTACTAATGCGAAAGACATATGCTCAGTTACGGCTTCTAGACTTAGCTATTTGACAATGGTCCTTGTAAATTAAGGCTCCCCTTTCGTTCGTTCTTTCTTTCGTTCGTTCGTTCGTCACATTTATTTCAATTTTTTATTTCAATTTTATGCATACATACATATAAATTTTTCACAATATTGTTATTGATTTAATATAAAGATGCATGAATACAATAGAAAAAGGAGCCATAAGAAGCAAGAAGCTTTTCGAGTCTGGCCGCGAAAAGAGAAGCACTGATTTAACACAACTAGAATATAAAGAAAAGTATAAAATTATGACTCTCCCGTTTAAGAATAATCTTAGTTTAAGAGCATCAATTAATAACTGCTAGTAAATATTCTGTTCAAAGAAAGTGGTCAATTTACATACAATGATAACAAAAATTTGTTTAAATGCTTCTTAAAAATATTAATATTAGGAGCATTTCTTACATTAATGTTAAGAGAATTCCAAAAAGATACCCCATTACTTCTTACATGTGAGTGAGCAAATATAGTACTGGTAAGTGGTTGCAACAGATTATCTTTACCTCGAGTAGGGTAATTATGATGGCAGCTATTGAACTGGAAAAAGGAAACAAAATCAGACGGAAGTTGACCATTGCTGTGTCTATACAAGAAAATACCTAGCTGATACTTTAATCCTTTAAAGTAAGAAGATTATATAGTCACAGAAGAGTGGAGGGGTGTGAGCGTAAGGTGAAGTGGTCTTAGCAATTGCACGGACTGCCCGCTTTTCATAAGTGAGCAACTTACATGTTACTGGTGAAGAATTGCCACATAATAGAATACAGTAAGTAAGGTGTGGTAAAATTAATGCATTGAAGATAGTTAAAAAAGTTTGACTAGAAATGTAATAATTTAATCTGTTCATAACACCAACGATTTTGGCAACAGATTTCGTAATATTGTTTATATGTTCCTGCCATGACAGCTTATTATTTATTGTAACTCCCAGGAACGTGGTAGAACTGCTACTTGTTATGGAAGTATCATTAAAACATAGAGTGTACTGAGGTGTATCACCTTTTATCTTGTAAAAGACCAGTAATTTTATTTTATTAATATTTAAAGATAACTTATTTGCTGCTAACCAGTCAGATTTTTTTGTTAATCCTAGGGATGCCACTTGCAAGGCTTGTGTGACGTCAAACTTATGACAATATACAGGCAAATAATAAAAATTTGAGTAACTTGAAGATTTATAGAAATCATTAATATATAATATGGAAAGTAGGGGTACCAGAATTGAACCTTCCGGAACACCCATATTGATATTATTGAATTTAGAGTAATTTCCTTTTAGCCGAACAAACTGCTTCCGATTTGTTAGATAGCTTCTTAACCAGTTAAGTGCAACACCTCTAGTTCCATATATACAATTTGGTCTCCAGAATATTATGATTAATAGTATCAAATACTTTAGATAAATCTACAAATGGGGCCACGGTACTGATTCTATTATCTAAGTCATACACGATATCATCAGCAAACTTTACGGCAGCCATGTATGCAGAGTGATTTTTTCTGAATCCATACTGCCCAGAATATAATAAACTATTTTTGTTACAAAAGCTGATAACCTACTACATGCAAGTCTTTCAAAAACCTTAGAAATAGTAGGTAGAACGGACACCGGACGGTAATTTGAAAGATCATCAAAATTACTACATTTGTAAAAAGGAATAACCTTAGCAATCTTACTCTCATTGGGGAAAACACCTTCTGAGAAAGATAAGTTCAAAATATGTGTAAGAGGATCAACAATATAATCATAAATATGTTTTAAAACATCATTAGTAAGGTCATCGTAGCCCGAAGACTTTTTACTTGGTAAGCTATGAATAGTAATAATCACTTCTTCACGACTCACTGGGTATAGGATAAAAGTATCCCGTACATTGACATCACTAAAATAAAATGAAAATTCTTAGTAGGGACATCTATTTTATTACAAGATTTTCACCAACGGATGGTAATCCAAGGTGTTACTCCTTGCAAATTTCATACTTTAGTGAGAAAAACATTGTCACATGATTATCAGGAGCCATTCATGAAACAGGATAGACTACTATACTAATTCAAATTAGGGGACTGCAGTTTCCCTTTAATTAACTCCACCACTGTGTAAACAAAGCATTGCCTCACTGGATATATGCAACATTACAAACTGTCAATCTTTTCAGTTACAGAATGAAAAATTGTATCAAAGACTAATCTGCTCATAGGATCCGGCTTAAGGCAGTTTTTGACGTTGCCTATTAAAGGGTCATAATGTCATTGTTCATGCCCATTGTTTCCTTCATTAATTTAGCAAACTACGCATTAAGATTTATTAAGGTAAAATTCTAATATACTATCCGTGATCTTGTCTCAAACTTTTGAAGTTGTGTATTGGTGCTATATTCTAAACATCGCTCTTTCAGACAAAGCCTACCCTTCCTCCGATGACTAACGGCTTTTAATGTATACGATGATATGGGATTGGGATTTGAGAGGAAGATATGAAAGAAGTATGCATGATTGTTATAAGAAGTTTACCGTTTTAAGTTCTAAAAACCAAAACGCTTTTAGCTTGTTTGAAATACTATGTGCAAAGACCAATTAACTTGTTTTATGTTTCGTAATCTACTGTCAGAATACCATGCAAAGCAAGTGCATACGCTTTCTCACTCATTCGTGGTTTCAGAGGGCTATTTGATACACGAAGAGACAGGACGACCAACCACGCAGTCTATTATCCTACATGCTTTACATAAGTCTTAATATGTGAGCAATGTAGAAACGTAGCAGCTTATCTTATCTGGTGTTTACAAGGAAAGGTAATTTATCTTCTGTAATTTGTACTAGTTGTTCCAAATGTCTTGTTCACAAATTGATGTATCTACACAGAGCCACCAGACTGTTATTGCATTTTTCTTCTCATCGTCCCATTAGAGCTGCTAAGAAGGTTTACGAAACTCCCACTGGAACTCTGGTACAGCAAGATAGTCTGGAATGTGGGAAGTTTGTTAACATGCAAAAAAAAAAAAATGCAAATGGTTTTGTTAGCGGAAATGCACATGAAATGCACATGTTGCTGAATATTGACAATGCATCAAAGCATTCACAAAAACCCGAATCAATTCACCAGGGAAACGTAAGTGATGTTTCCATAGATGGAATATTTGGAATGAATAGTAGAACTTACGTAAGACTACTTTCAACCGTGACTTAAAAACTTTGATACGTTCATAAAAACATTTGAGGGAACTTGTCTTTCAAATGCAAAGTTTTGGGCTACTAGTGTTCATATGCTATTCCTACGGAAAATGTTTCCAAAGTCATAGCTAATAGCCATTAATCATTTTCATATCCATAAATCAGAGGCTATTTCAGATAGGTGCTGCAGCCCTATGATGTAGCTAACTAAACGCACCCTAGCTCTATGTCTACGGGAACGTAAATGATCCACTCTTTTCTGTTTGGAGAAACCCTCAAAATGAAAATCAGATGTGTCCCAACACAAACTTGCACCTTGAAACATCAGGTACAAAGTCAGGTCAGTTACATGGGATATCGTCTTACTAAGATAAAAATTATTAATTAAATAACTTAACGCATGTAAAGTTAACCATTGATTCAATACCGTTGATATCTGCACGCCACCATAACGATATGTTTACATAATGCAACAGATGGTTTACATAATAATTTTTTTACAAAAACTCCCTTTTCAGGAGAAAACTTTTTCAAAACACATCTTGTATTGACTTGGTATTCAGCATGTATCCAGAGGTAGTCTAATCTCCAACTTACATTTATAACGTGAGTATTGGTTGTTACGTAACATCCTAGCAAAAAAATGGACGAACTAATGAAAATATAAAGTTTTTGAATCCTTTCCGGAGTTTGAAGTAATCCACACAATCATGTGGGCTAGTGCATACATGCAGGGGCGTTACCAAAACTATGTTTATGGAAGGAGGGAAGCTGATGTGGGGCAAATATACCCTAACACTATCTGAACGAAGCGCTACCAGCACTTGACGGGGATCGGACCGAGAAACTTTTCATGAAAAACCTCTCAGATTGCTTGACATGGCACTTCCTGGGGATTTTATCACATCACTCTACGAGGAGGGTGAGATATTGTAGTCTCCTTTGCCTTTTTACCGTTTGAGCTATATACGGCAATGTCAGCCTAAATAGCACCCGTAACCATGGTAATGGTTTATGTCTCCAAGTAACTAGTCTCGGGGTCTAACTCGTGGTGAGAGTGACCTGAAGTCCATGACTGAGGGAGGGGTCAAACGTGTTCACGAGTGTGTGTGAGGGTGGGGGAGGGGGGAAGTGTATGTGTCCAATTTTGTGTTTGAAATATTTCCTAAACGGTAGTGAAACGATTATATACAAACTTTGTGGGAACGTACTCTAGGTGAAACCCTTGTGTCACGCTCCCTATCAGAAGTAATGGTCAAAGTTCAAGTGAAGATCACTTTTTCACTGTATTTCTAAGAGGAAACATCCCGTTGATATGAAAATTCACCCATATGCTAAAGATGTCTAGTACGACCAAAATATGTAGTTGTCTTGGCAACATAGATCAAAGATCATGTGATGGAAGGAAAATGTATATTTTAAAGCTAAAATTTATGTCACGAAGTCTTCCTTGTAGGCTGTACCGATTCTCTCCAAACTTGGTGGGAAGGTACCTTATGGTAGGTAACTCTGTCTCGAAGACCCCAGAAATAAAAGTCAAATTTTGTAAAATCATTTTTGGATATAAATCTGAGATGATACACCGACACTAAAATAAAATTTTACTCATATAATGGAGGTGACAAGTTCTACCAAAATATGGGGTTGTCATAGCAACCGAGGTCATCGGTCAAGTGACAGAAGGTCAAATGTACCTTTTTGTTTGAGAATTGCTACTACTCGGCTGAACCGCTTTTCTTCAAATTTGGTAGAAAGGCACCTAGTGTGAGTATTTGTGTCTCGCGGACCCTTTAAAGTATTGATGATGCAATGCCCAGTGCCCTTCAATGATTGAGCAAACTAAGTTAGGATTTTTTAAGGTAAATTTTGACTGTAATACTTGTGAGTAAAGTGAGCTTGTTTCAAACTTTTGAAGGTGTGTATCAAATGGCCCGTACTCTTAAACAATCAAACAACTAGCAGGCCCGCTTTTCTAATTCGATGTCCAAGTGCTTTGAATTGGACAAGGACAATGATAAGGGATGGATAGGGGTGTGGCGCGTTACATTGACACCATAGAAGTAAGCATGGAGGTTACAAGCAGCTTACGTAGTCTTGGGGGATCTGAGAGCTAAAACGAATTTCCATTGTTTGTAGACATCTCAAGCAAAGAAATATTAACTTGTTACATGTTTCGTAATTGACGGTCAATTTACCTGCGTAGCAAAATTATACTCTTCCTCACTTATTCATGGCGTCAGAGGCCTATCTAATTTAAAGAGAGACCGGACGACCAGCCGTGCAGTCTGATAAGCGATATGCTCTACATAAGTTTTAATATATGGGTAGTACAGCCCATAACAGCTTATCTTGTGTGATCTTCAGAGTTAAGGTCATTAATCTCCTGCAATTTGTTTTGGCTCTTCCAAATGTTTTGTTCCCAGACTGATGTGTTTACATAGAACTAGTAGGATGTTACTATTTTACCTTTTCAGGGTTCCCTTAAAACTGCTTCCACTGGAACTCAAGTTAAGTAAGACAGGCTGACATATGAGAAGGTTGTTAATGCAAATGATACTTTTGATTTGTCTTAAAAGAAAGTTGGGAGTAACTGGTGATATGCCATGCCTACAGAAAAAGATTTTTTAATATTTAGAACCGAAATTCATTACTTTTTTCAATATCGAGAAATCAGAGGCTATTTCAGATGGGTGCTGCAGTGTATAGATGTAACTAACTGATCGTCCTTCCCTTTAAATAAGGGGCATAAACGGACCTCTCTTTTGACTTTTTGATTCCTCAAAATGTAAATCAGATGTGTCCTAAAATAAACGCTTTTGCTCCTCGAGTTATCAGAGCTTCTTTGTAAATCCATTCAAACACAGATTTGCAGTGATTCAGAGGCATTCATTCTTCCAGGCCGGAACTCTGACCACATTCCTATGGGGGGGGGGGGTGGTGTAAGGTAAGAGTGTCATTAACCAAGCCCTAAATTTGTAACCTCTGTAATTACACAAAGTCATGTTAAATGAAGTGAGTATCACACACCAGTACTACTACCTGTACATCAAGATCTGAAGATATATGATCTGCTAAGAGAAGGTATACAACTTAACTACCAAACTTCTTCGATACAATACTAGGTTTACACAGTAAGTGGATCTGAGAAAATAAGTGGAAGTGTATCATGCGCAAGGTACCCTATACCCTACTGACAGGGGTCTAATGGGATAGCCAATAGGCTATGTCGATGTCTTTTACATACATGGGCTGCAATCCCGGCCGATAGGGGGACATGTCCCCCAATATTTTAGAAACCGCCCTTTGACTTTGATTTTTCACACAGTAAATTATTTGAAAATGGGGTTATGTCCCACCAATTTTGAAAACAGATCGCCGCCCCTTTTTATATATGTTGTTGCAATCAATGAAATTATGCGGACGAGTGAATGAATGTGCGTGTGTGGATGGGTGTGTGTGTTTTTGTGGCACATTAACTTGCGTTTTAAGATAGCAATGATCGATATGTTTCATAATTGGTACATAAATTTGTCATATTTAGAGGAAGGTCTCATTTTTGGTTGAGGCCAAAGGTCGCCAGAGGTCAACAGAGGTCAGAAGCTGAAAAATGAAACAGGATATTTAAAGGTATAAATGATGAGTACTTTTTCACGAATGTATATTTATTGTATTAAGAAACTGACCATTATTATTTTTTGTGGGTCAAAGTTCATCCGAGGTCACGTGAGGTAAAACTATGAAAACCATGTTAACTGCTCGAACACATTTTATGTCTATTAGCGATGATGGGTAGTTTCCATACTTGGTATATAAATTTGCCATATTCAGAGAAAGGCTCCAGCAGATTCTGGTAGAGGTCATTTGTAGTTACCAAGGATCAAAATCTGAAATTTTGCTACCAAACTATTCTAAGACAGGAATGATGATAACTTTTAATACTTGTTTTATTCATTGTAATACTCAGACAAAGCTGTTTATTGTTTTTTGGTGGAGATCAAAGTTCATCGGAGGTCATCAAGGTAACATTGTAAACATGTATATCAACCCGAAAGCCAAAAGGCATAGTGGTTCCTTGTCTCTTAAAAAAACTCTTTAGTTCAGTATTTTCAGTACTTTTACTTTTGACTTTGAAATATTGTGCTTACAAGGATTTAAATTTTTGATCTTGGGTGACCTCACATGATCTCTGATCTATAGGCTTTAAAAAACAACAGGGTTTTTCTCTCAGTATGATAAATCCTTTATCAATGTAAAAAGTTTTCAGTCATTTCTATCTTGAGATATCGTATTCACAAGAAATTTTCAAGGTTTTGGAGTTTTACCTTCGGTGATCTCAGATTATCTTAAACCTTTATCAGAAACACTACGTTTCATGTTCTAAATATGACGCATACACATGCAATGAAAGTATCCATGCTTTCTATCTTGAGATATCGTGTTTACAAGGTATTTAGTTTTTGACCTGTAGTGACCTGACACAACCTCTGACCTCCATAAAATAGTAAGGTCTTTCTCTTAATTAATATGACAAATTCAAGTACCAAGTATGAAAAGTTTCCATGATTCATATCTTGAGTTATCATGTTTAAAAGCCAAGCGTCACAAACACTCACACATGCACGCCATCGTGATGGATTCCTTTCGCCTTCGGCAACTTATCAAAAATGATAACTTAAAGGGATTCCATACTTAGTATGTGAGATTCATATATTGCATAGGCGTAGGAAGCTGTTCGAGACTGGGGGCTGAACCTTGTTTCGGATCGCCGTCCTGGGGGAGGGACTATCTGGAGAGGGTGTCCCCTCCCCTTTCGAAAATTTTTGGATATTTGAGGGTCCTTAGATGCAATCTGGTGTATTATTTTGGTCAAATTTAAAGGTAAATTTTTAAAGGCATATTTTTGACATTTCTTACAGAAGAGACAAATAAGGGGTTTTCGTCCTTGGGTCTAGGGGGCAGAAGCATAGTTCCGCCCCACATTTTGTACAGGGGGGGGGGCTTTAGCCCCCATTCCCCCGCTCCCTACGCCTATGATATATTGGAGTAAAAGAATCCTATCGTTTTTGCGTGTCCGTCAGAAGCCATATCATGTCACCGGAGGTCAAACGGCAAAAATCTCTCAAACACGGAATCTCATAAAGTTTAAGCCTGATAGATCTACTGCACAGTTAAGATGTGAATGCCCTATATGGAGTATGAAAGGCCTCCTTTCCCAAGGAGGCCAAAGTTCCTCTGGAGGTCACCGGAAGTCGACTTGTGAACAACTAATAAATACATTGTTTCAAGAAGGATAACATTGAGTGTTCTCACGCTTAGCACGCGGATGCCCTACATAGAATTGAAAACCCGTTTCGTTTTGGTGGGGGCAAATCGTCATTCTAGGTCATTGGAAGTCAAATTGTGAACAACTAGTTAAAATGATATTTCTAGAAGTGAAATTTTGAGTTATCTCTCACCTACCATGTTGATGCTCCATTATTGATCACGTATAAGTCTAAAGTGATTTTGGTGGAGGTCAACGGTCATTCGAGGTCACCAGAGGTCAAACTGAGAAAGTCTTGTAAACATGGAACCACAAGACAACGTTGAGGGATCTCATACTTCACATGTACATGCTCCACATGAAGTTAAAATACCCTAACCTGTTTGATGGAGGTCAAATGTCATGTCAGGTTACCAAAGGCCACTTTAAAATTGTGTTAGTGTGCTATATCTAAGG
>WURT03362129.1:0-44887 GCA_009936505.3 Holothuria glaberrima | reverse complement strand
GTCTGTATTCCTCAAACATAGGCATAGCCTTATACTGAAAGAGGATAATTATATGAAGATGGAAAACTTAGCCTCAATATATATATATATATATATATATATTAGGTCGAGGTTGGTAGATCGAAGTTAGAATGTGTAGGTCTAAAAGTATATACATTAGATATATATATATATATAAATAAATATATATATATATAAGTGTGTATGTATAAATTGAAGAAATGCTTTGCAGATTTTCAATACTCTAGGGCATATGATGCTCATCCCTTCAGCTATAAAAGCCTCTTAGGTAGATAAATATTTACTTGGTTTTGCAGTTAGGGTAGGATTATGCTGTACAACCGTAGAAAGGAACAACAAAATCCACCAAAAAACCGCCATGCATAGCTAAGGTCTTGAAATAAAGCCTACTCTCTTGTAAACGAGACACTGTGAAGTCAAAAACATTCAAACTCTGTTTTCAAAGCACAGAGTGCAGCAGCGTCAAAGCGCCCTGTGGCATGGCGTGCTGACCTGTGTTGCCATCTTAAAGTCATCCCTTGTCTTAAATTGTTTCAAGCGTGGCACGGCGCAACGCAGGGCGGCGCAATCGTCGGTGTGGTCGTCTCTTCAGGCTGTAATACCATTATAATTCACTGTAATTTTTGCTTTAAAATTAGACTTTCCATCTTCAATAATTGACTCAGTCAATACTTTCTTGGGTTTCTCACTAATGTACGATGTCTTTGGCCAACTGTCTCTGGAGGAGACATTTCTTACATTACGTACTGATAAAAATCTTTTGATAGAAGCATGGAACTGTCAGAGATGGAGAAACATCGACCAAATCTGTCAGGCAACAATATGTACTTGAGAATGATAAACATTTTTGGGGTATCAAAATTTGATTGACAGGTCTCTTTGTTCTGAAGGTGTCGCCACTGTTGACTTCCCTCCTTGTTGATGTTCCTTAAATAAGGACCATTGTCATTTAATTAGGAATGAAAGACAAAATGGTGTTGTCTTTGATATTGGAGCAGAATTGCAATAAGTTACGTGTTTTGTCCACTGTGAACAAATTGGCATTTTTTTTTCAAACTGTCGTACCGGTAAAAAGGTTAATAACCTCCTGAAGGTTTTTTGATCTCCCGGGTAAACAACCAGTCATCCGAAACTTTACCATTTTGGCTTTTGAGCTTTACAATAACTTCAAATGTTTTTAAGTCACATACAACAATTGCCAGGTTGAATCTTACTGAAGTGGGAATTTTCATAAAACTTACGTATGACTTTAATGAGTGTTTTTTTTTCGATAAGCACGTTTGGTATGAGTATCTAGCTAAAGATAATCGAATTATTTACAAGAAGGAATGCTTTGCACAAATCATTAATGTTCAAGCTCGAGAGCAAACTTATTGCTTGTTATTTAAGATTAAATTCTTCTTCACCATATATAGAGAATTGTTTTCCATGAATGTCGTTTTTTTATTTTTTTTTTGTTGCTTTCTTTTCTCTGGTTTAAACAAATTCTGCAAATATGAGTTAAAATATAATTTTTTTGTATTGAAGAATAATTCTTCAAGTGCAATACCAGGATTCACAGAAGAAATGCGAGCAATAATGAAGCTAAATTTCATTATAGACCGCGAGGTCGTGTCACCATGTGTATAAGAATTAACTTTTACAAGGTTACAACTCTTGTGAAGTTTGTAAATGTGAACATTGAGGGAACTATGTACTACTTGAGAGCTTGACAGTATACCAATGAGTAACAACGTAGATGTTTGTGTATCTTGAATATTATGACATTGCGACTTCAGTTCGAATTTTTTAACGGGCAACTGTTTTGTAAAACAATTATGAGGTGAAGTTGTAGACCAAAAATCTGTTAAACTAATTCTGGCAATGCAATTCCTGTCTAGAAACAGAAATATGTGAGAACCAGACCACAGAAGATCTATTATCTTTGTCAATTTAGCAGCTCACCTGACACACAACAAAGAAGTGCCCTGTGAAAGGTTTCGTCATCCTGTTTTGCTCGAAAAGTCCTGTAAAAATGAATATTCCAAAATTATTCCGTGCTGAAGTAATCGTTCTGTACGGACGTTTGTGACTGTAGCATGACCAATGAACCATGCCCCTTCCTACCAGTATAAATTAAGCGAATAAGGCCGGCAAACATCCATATTACTCACAGATATCATTGTAAATACAATTGGTTTGTGTAACCTAGTCTGAACTAGACTTACTACTGGACAAGGTGTTGATTAATGGTGTGGATCTGTATTGGACTTTTAACACGTTGCGTTTTTCGCTTCTTTAACATATTCCATATCTTCGCTCCCACAGCAATACAGGTTCCATGCCAGCTTTTAAGCGCTAGCCTCGTTATCTTGGACTCAGTAAAAGCAGTATGAACTGTGTAGCTCGAACTCATCCGGTACAACGGTCCTCCACGTATACATCAACTGTAACCACAGGGCCTAAAGATCGTAACTTCAGCAAATTGCTTATTTCCAGACCACTAAACCATCTAGAATCTGAGGTGACTTCAAAAGATAAGGCAGATCCCACGGGGGAGGAGATCGTTTCGGAAGTGAGACCTTTTTCACAGCTAGAAAAAGATACAATAACTCACGTGGGTGAGATATTGAAGGACGTGCGAACCCAATATGCCGTATGTGAACATAAACAAAATTGTTTAGAAACTAAATGTCAGCATAACCCAAAAGGTTTGGCTACCGAATTTGATCGTGATGCAAGAATATTAGCTCGTAGGTTCGGCAGATGTTTAAGTCACTTGACTGATATTTTGCTTCTCATATCAAGTTTTGGTAAATCCTTCTATGAACAAAATAGAAAACATGGCGAGGCCAACAGTTCAGCCGAAGTGAAGTTTTGTTACACGAAAGACATCGCTTTATCAGAGTTTAATTTAGATTTTGACGAGTCGCATACGTTAAAGGTAGGCAACCTTAGAATTAGTAATGGAAAGTTCAAAGATGGGAAGACAACAAGTGGCACAGAACTATCAAAAAGTAAGCCAATCGCCTTCTTTGATTATGATCCGGCAACCGAGCCCGACCGCAAGAGCAAAGGAGAATGCGACCCTTACCAAGATGAAAACAGTCCTGAATATTACCTTAGTATGCTGTACTTCTTACCAAATTACTTAATAACTGACTTGGTAAGAATCATAAAGAAAAACGGTCCCGCATACTGGGAATACAATGAAAGAAAAGTTTGTTCTAAGCAAACCGAACAGGAATCTCGAAAATACATTGGTGATTTTAAGAAAGGGTTGTGTATAATTGAAATACCAAACTTTAGACAGTTGATCAGTCAGAATGAAGACAATAAAGGGATTGATTCTTTTCCTAAACCGTTGCTACAACAGTTTTCCAAACTGATTGATTTTGTGGCGCGTTCAGTGGAAAAGATTCTGCACACAGCTTGTGAAAATGACAGAAAACTCGTCGACGAAGCTTTTGATGAAAATCGAGTGAAATTTGATAAGGACTGTTTGTGGGTCGACGATGACCAAATTAGCTGGACTGAATATGACAAAGTATCGGCTTTTGTAAATCTTTAAAACTTCACTATTTAAATGTTTCAATGGCCCATGTGTCCCCAACTTTTCTACCCTAATCTCCACTTACTGATCACAATTGATTTACAACTAACAATTTCATATAAGAGATGTTCCCGTTCATGTCATCCATAAAGGAAACATAAAGCAAACGATTGACAATGACATGGTCCCCACCTTTTGTTAACATATCGTAAACAAACTGACAAATTTATAGATCTTTTAAACAGAATAACTTTTTCTCGGTGGTTTTTAATGTATTTCCACAGATAAACCTAAGGTTGTGCACATTGCATATTACTTGAGAAAAGTATTTCCGCACTATATTTTCTCTATCAACTTTCACCATATCAACTTTAGCCATCATTTCGGAAATACCTGATAATCTTCTCAAAAAATGAAACTGCTGAAAACCTTATAACTACAAAGAGGGTGGGGCTTTATATACATTAAGCTGTAAAAGCTGTCCCGAAATAATATTATATGGCTAAACTAGCAAAACAAATAAATTTCATCCAGAGCGAAAGAAGTTCCGAAAGTCACCTCAACTCCCCAAAATAATAGAGTAGTTAAAATACTTTCAGCTTACTACCCTCGTTCCGTGCATAATCTTGCACACAGTCGTGCCATAGCTGGAGTGGATGCGTGCAAAGTCTACGCGTGCCTTGAAATTTGGCAAACATAGAAAAAATTGTGATTTGGGCTCGTTTAGAGGACATAAACAGCCTTCTTGTGTTTCGAAGATACATCTTTGCATCCAAGATGGCCTATGTGTGTTTGCTTTTAAGTGATTATGTGTGTGTATTAGTGCTTGTGACACTTAACTTGATAACACGATACCTATAAAAGGAAAACTTTGACAGTTCTCATACTTGGTACATAATGCCCTTTATTAATAGAAAGAATGTCATCTTTTTGGTTGAGGCAAACGGCTATGTGAGGAAAACAGAGATTAGACGCTGAAAACCGTGCTTACACTCATGGTAAAGCCTTGGATAAACATGTTACTTTGTATGCGGATGCTTAATATTTGGAGAAAGAGCCCTAGCTCATTTAGTTGAGGACAAGGGTCATCTTGAGTGACCATAGGGAATAGAATCAGCACGCATGTTAACACGAAATCTTAAGGTTGGAATCTTTGACACATCTCATACCTGGTGTGTGGATTTCCATTGTTAAGAGTGTAGAGCCGGTATTCGGTTAAAGCGTAGCCTGGGGCTTTACAAAAAGGTTTCCCGATGCGAGAGGAAGAATATTCACAAGAATATCCACAAACTAGAAGGAGGCAAATGTGTTCACAATATTTCATTGTCCTCTTGAGCTTCAGTTTGAGGTTACGATAGGGAGAATTTATGAGTTGAAGAAAAAGCACCATAACAAAGCTCTAAATACGTTTTGGGGTGAGCTGAAGAACTCTTCAATGAAAATCAACACGACTTACAAATAGGCATGTACATGCAAGTAAAAAATCGATTGGTCTTATCGAATAGGAATGTAACCATCAAGCGTGAGCGCATACCTTCACACATACACCATGTGTACTAAGGCAAAAACAATAACTCTATTATGACGTCAAGCTAAAGCTGGCTTGAAGCCAAGATTAAGTACACTGTAAAAATGTGCATACCCGCACAGCAAAATAATAAAGAACAAGAGGAAACGAAAAGAGTGCTGTCAATTAGTTTAAAAAATTGACAGCACTTTATCCGTTTTCCTTTTGTACTTCTTTAGTTTTTCTTCTGTAAATCTACAAACATTTAAGACATTTTCTTAGAGTGTAGTTGCATTTTCAGATCATAATTACTTGACCTGCTCTTCACCTTAGCGTGCAAATGGCAAACAACACAATACAATTAGTTAATATGAAAATAGATCAAAGAGAGAAAAGATGAAATCCTAAAATATTCCAAATTACTAAAAATACGCCTCAGAGAAATGAGAACAGCAGTGGATTTGGTTGAGGTCAAAGGTCATAGTGGTCCACCAGGGGTTAACAACTGAAAACCTTGTTTACAAGTCGAAAGAGGAAGTCAGGACATTTTTCAGACTTTGCATGTAGATGTATTTTATTAGGGGAAATAACCCTGTACCTTGTGGTGGAGGTCAAAGCTAATCTGGGTCACATTTACAACATTTTAAACATTTCTCAGGTTAGGAAGCATGTAATGCATCTCATTCTTTTCATTAAGATGCGTGATAACGAGTATAACGAGTATTTTTGGTGAAGAACAAGGTCATCGTGGGTCGCTGTCTTGCGGCCAAACCCTTATATTTGTCTTAAAGCGGCATCGTAAGATAGGAAGCAAATAAGGCAAAGTACGAAAGGAGTTTTGTTCGAAAATTCGGTTTTGGGAAACTCGTTGGAAATTTGTATGTCTGAAGTACAACGATGTGTTCCAAATCACACAGCTTAATCATAAAACTTAGATTTGAACTTTTTGCCTGACTTAATTTTGTGCTTGATGGGAATTGTCCGGGAGAAGGATTGCTGGGTGGGAATTGTACGGGGTTTGGAGCTCTCCGGGAACCATGACCTCACCACTGGTCGCACCAAAATCCTATTTCTTGCAAAACTAAGATTAGAGGAGGCCTGATTCTCCAGTTTTATGGCGAGGGTAGCGCCAGAATTTACACTACAGGGAGAGGCCTAGATCCTCGACGAGAGGAGGGAAGCAAATTCGAAGCCCCGATGAAAGCGACCGATTGTCCATCGGTTGGTTAAAGCAAGTATTTTGCAGTGTTTTGCCGGCGGAATATTTGGGTGGTTTGAACAAAGTTTTGAGTTTGATTGAAGAAAATTTTAAAAAGGAGTTTCATTAAAGAAAATTTGAAAAATTTCAATCGTTTTATTACTGAAAATTTTAAAAAAAGTAGGGTTGGTATTGAAGATAATGTTAGACTTTTGAGCTTGTTTTGCAAAATGTACCCTGTCGAGAGCAAAGACAAGTAAACCGCCGGTCGCAGTTGAGGATAACACACTTTATGGTACCCACTGAGGCTCCCGGAGGAAAGTGACAAGTTTTGTCATAGGGGAGGGGGAACTTTTTTAGACGGAAGTTCTTGTCCCACACTAAGTTCCACTCCTGTTCTATAGGCCTCTACATCTAAAAGAGCTCGGGCACCTTTAGAAGACACGAAGGGGGGAGATTTAGTAAATAGGGTACGTTAAGGAATTGGATGATAAAACCATATTGTGAACACATATAGAAGTACATCTGTCAGCTAGCAATCTATTTACACAACAAACAATTGCAAAGTTAAGGTTTAATCTAGCCTCTTAACCTCGTGCCCGTGAGCTACCCGTGTTCACTGAATTGACAAATGCCCTAATTTACATTAGTTACATGCAGGTTGCAAATCCAACTATATTTTGTTCCGTCAGCCTTATTGTAATAATTGCAGAGTGACATGCACAAGGATTTTAAGCACAAAGATAAAAGGTTGTGTCATTATTATGTAGTATAAGGGGCAGCCAGTTCTAACAACGATTAACACCTTTGATGAGAAGTAAAGTGTCACAATAGTTTGATACCAAAAATTAAATATAAGTAGCTTCCATTCTTAGCCATATTTCATAAGTAAAACTTACAGCTCTTGCTTCAAACGTATTGTTTTTAACTCAAAGGGTAAAGAGTAAATTGCATATAGCAAACAGTAAATGTAAAACTTTTCCGTGTAAGTAGTACCGTTACCTTTATCACTGGTTAAGATATACTTAGATATGGTTTTTATTGGACTTGCCATTTGTATCTCATCGTGATGTTACAGTGTTATATTCTGTCACTACTTAGATTACTGGGAATGAGATACAATATTTAACAGAAAATAAAAAGAAGGGTTCTTCAGTCAGCTAGACTAAGTTCAATGTTATTTTTGTACCATTTTGATTCAAAAGCAAAAAAGCAAAAACCACGTTGTGTTATCATAAACGTCACGTCCCAGGCGTTGTATTTTCATAAATGCAAAGTACAAAATAGCTCGAATGCGTTCTCCAAAAACTGTAAGCCTCAATTAGCATCTTTTTATGTCTTGAAATCGTATCTGAGTTTGGAAATATTACAAATGTCTTGAAGTGTTCTCTATTTTACCTACGATGTGCTATAACAAAATATTAAGACGGTGTTATGTAGTCTGATTCTATAAGCACTACAGAAATATGTTAATATTCCTATCAAAGATTTAAAGAAACTTACGGACTAAAGCGCTAATGTTTAGTTTAAACGGGCACCGCTGTATTCTTACTTTACGTTTCTGTATATCAAATAATTTTTCATTAGTTTTTCCTGTTTGAAATAACGTGTTGTTTACATTACACTGAATGAAATGTTGACAGTTAGTGATTAGTTTTTCAACGCTTTTTCTTCAATTTAGAAAACCGTAATTGAAACTTCAATGTGATTCAGCAATTACAACAGGACGATGACAATATTTTAACACATGCTAATGATATTTTAAATGAGTTTGAAGCATGTCACAGTTCTTTTTATTCTTCAGGTGATTGCAACTTTGATGTTCTTTAATAGCTTGCAGCTTGATACAACTTTAAACGATGAACATTCCAGTTTTGTGACGGTCCTTTTAAGCTCAAGTCCCTCGATAGCCTTCAGATAAATTCCCGGGGTAGCTACAGCCTAAGTGTTAATTTTTACAAACGTTTCTGGGACTTGAACGGTTGACCTTTGGTTGATTTACCAAGTTTTGCTTTCCAGTAAGGAGGATTTCTCCGCAACATATACGTGCTATTATTACGGTTATTTCTAAACTCGATATGAATCCATCTGCATGAAAAATTGTAGCCCTTTCTCATTATTTTATTCGGATTATAAGATCGATGCTAAGGCCCTCGCTAACCGCATAAAGCTGGCTTTACCTTACCTTACAGGGCAACAACAGAATGGTTTTCTTAAGGGGAGGTTCATTGGGGAAAATGTCAGATATACTCCTGATCCTATATATTATTGTTCCCCTCAAGACGAAGCTATTTAATATTTCTTATTGATTTTGAGAAGGAAAGTGGTTTTGCATGCTTTTAAATTTGATAATAATTGTATTCAATGCATTAAAAAAATTCATCTTAAGAGCTCTAGTCGTGTTTGCAATAATCTTTATTCTTCAAGTGATTTATTTTGGGGAGAGGGTGTGAAAGGGATGTCCACCCAGTCCCTACCTATTTGAATTATGTGCTGAGGTATCGGTGCAGTTGATCTTGCATAATAGCGTTATTAACATTTTTAATAAAGAACTTAACCTTTTACAGTACGCGGACAACACGTCTGTGCTATAAGATGTAAATATCGATTCGATCAGAAAAAAATTCTTATCTTCTCGGGTTACTCTGGTAGGTTTTTCTTTCTCTGTTAATCACGGGAACCTTTCCCCTTAATTTGACTCCAAACTATTCCGCCTAAAACAGGATTTTAATTAAAGGTCTACGAGAGATCTTCTCCGATGGATGGAAATGTTGTTGTCAAAACGTATGGCCTTTCTCAATGTCTTTTTTCGTTCTTCCAAAACCCCCTAAGAGTTTTATTACTTACCTTAATCAGACAATCTTTAATTTTGTCTGGGCATAAGCAAGGGAAAGTCGCTTGTCAAACTATGAATAATGAAATTAGACGTGGAGGTAAATGTAATTCACTGTGATTTTTTGCGGCTTAAAAAGTAATTGATTCTTCGTTACATTAATGGAAGATACTGTATTATTCTGATGTTCCGTCTCTCGCTATGGTAAATGCGTTTTCTTTAACTGCAATTCTTATAATACAGATGTTAAAAATAAAACTCTATTTACCTCTGATGATTTTCGTTCGTTACAAAGTGCCACATTCAAAGTCCCGAATAGTCAGTTTTAAAATCAAACTATTTGGGATAATTCTTGTATTAGAGTAAATAATTATATTATGTTTGATTAATTTTTGTATAAAGGGAGAAAAGGGCATTATTTATGTCCGTGATGTTCTTAAAAGCGATAGCACCGCAATCCCTTATGATAATATTATCTTAAACAATTTAACTTTTTACCACGCTCTTTCACATTATACTGGGATATTGTAAAAGCCATCCGCACTAGGTAGAGAGGTCCCTTTACTCTTCTTAATTTCTTGCAACAACTATAATGAACAAAATTTAGATGTATTTTGGAGTTTTAGCGTTTTGAGTTCTTATTTTGTTTTCCTTTTGACGAGAAAATACGGGACTTTGTTTTAATGTCCTTCGTATTCTGTTCGAGATGTTAAAATTCAGTTCTTTCAATATACAAACCGAATACTCGGCACGAACAGACTTCTTTTTCTGGTGAAGTTAGAAGAGAACAAAATTTGAATCAATTGCTTTAGAGTTGCCACATTGTATCATCATTTATTTTAGATGTAGAAGAGTATTTCCTGAATCGACAATACACACGAGTCTTCTTTGGTTACTGAAGATATATTGAGCATTAGTTTGATTTCTTATTTTGCATCTGCAGTGCTTTTAGTGTAGACAAAAGAAAGAATTTCTTACTACTGAGTTTTCTTATAAATTTCAACGTTTTACTTCAGATTGAAAAACAAAAGCAAGCTTTTCTTTCAGTACGATGATTTATACAAATAGCTTTACTTATAATTATTTTTGTTTTAGATTAGCGGGCATGTGGCTAAAGGTATAGGTATAATCACACTGTTTGATATACATATATTGGTATATACATTGTAAATGTAGGCTTGATTTTAGTTCATTTAATTTGTGTAAAAGATTTGATTCATTTGAAATAATGTGACGAAGAGTTCCGCTGCTTGTTATTTGTATGCTCACTTCTGTATATCTATGTATATGGACAACTTATTTTCTCTGAAATCTAACTAAAGAATTGAAAACAAAAATCAATAAACGGACCTGTAAAATAAAACGATTAGCGTTTCAACACAATAACAGAGTAGGACATCACTCTGTTGTAATAATATTGAAGTGTCTGATAAAGTCAAGCGCGTTTTATGTTCAGTGATGTATGTAAAATAGTACACTTTGAGACTTTCATGGATAGCTTGAAATGTATTTGGATACATATATATTGTGAAGACTCACTCAGACCATGGAAACTATTTCATATAGCTTTAAAGAAGTAAGGCAATAAGTTAACGTTTTCTTGCAACTGCAACAATCTAGTGTCATGTCTATTTCAAATGTTTTCTTTAGAAATGTTGTTCATGCCTAGTGCTATCTCTCATTTTTGGAACCGCAAAATGATTTCAGTTAACTCTTATATTAAAATTACTAGTAAAACTGTATTAAACGATCGACTATTTAATCTTGGTTTGGTGTATGTAAGGGACATTTTTTAACAAAATTAGAGGCCATTAGTTTGGGAAAAGTTCCAAAATATTTTCCGGGCCCCCCCCCCCCAATTTTTACTGGGCCCTGTTGTCCAGAATTCCATCCGCCATCCGCCATCCGCCATCCGCCATCTGTAGGACAATTTGGCTATAATTGTTGTTCCAAAGCCCAGCTGAAAACTTCCTTTCTCAAGCCCTCTGCATCATCAATCCCAGCCGGCTGTTATTCATACCGATTAAGACTGTAACTGAACCTTTGACAGTCATATTGTGATTTTGTGGTCTTTTAAGAGTGCCCAACAAATGTCATAGTAATGCCCACAATTTGGTGAATATCCCTGAGCTTCCAGGGACTGCGTCCCCCTGAATTCCACGGAGGAATTACCCCTGAAACCCAACAGGCGCTCTAAGGTGAGTCCCTCCCTGGACCCTAAGCCATTGGGGTGGGCATTCCTCCACCATCCTTGAGACTGTTCGATATTTCGATAAAAATCCTGCATATAGCCATGTAAATAAGTATCTGTTCATCTGTCAAAGTTAAGTATATGAAGCAATTTGATTGAAAAATATAGAGCAAAATGTTATTTTATGATAAAGCTAGCTCGCATAGAATTCCAAAAGAGCCAAAAGAAGTTCCTGTTCACTATATGTATATATATATATATATATATATATATATATATAGAACTAGGGGCCCCGACGCCACTTCACGAACGTAATGTGGTAATGCTGTACTGTACTAGCTATACTACATTGCATAGCATGCAGACTAAGACGTGCAGTTTGCAGTTTTCTTTACCTCAAACCATAGGCTAGATCATTCGAGTCCCCTTCGCGGAAATACTGTAAGTTTACAAAATTACAGGGACTAACGTTAAAGCTGAAACGAGTCGTCCATATACTGGTGTATGGCTACTTAACTTCATGCACCTAGCTTGTTGACAAATCAATTGAAGCTATGAATTTGAGTTTGCACAGTCTCTTTTATTTCAAGAAATAATAATCCATTCATTAAGATGAATTTTGAAAAATAAAAACAACTAACCACCAAGCCGATAGCATATCAGCTGAAAAGTTGAGCATAGGAGCTACAGTGTATGTAATACTGCATAGTCACTTTGTACATACACTTACAGTGCAGGGCAGCGTGTAGCTAGCGCTCTGAGTATTAGTGTGCAAACGACTATGGTCTTGCCATCCACATGCAGCTGTCGCAATTGCGTGACGTCATTTATTTGTTTACATTATATGTGCAAGAGTGCAACTTCTCAAGCTACACTTAACTGTAATGCCTATGTAGCAGGCTGAGCGGCATATTCCCTCGGCACCCATATCCCTGGTTTGCGAAATCTTAAGAGAGACTGAGCAAACAGAAAGTCCTGTATATCCTCTAGACATGTATCCCCCTTCTCCGGTACCCAATGATAAAATCGACTCACTATAAGAGGTTCTATACGTCATTTGTCTATTATTTTCTGATTGTCCATGGAGGAAGTTGCTCTGGGGTTACAAGCCCCGGGTGGCCAGGGTCGTTCACGGGACATTGGCTGGATGGGAAACTTTTGGAGGCTGAAATTTTCTGGGAAGAAGGGCAATATGGTGGTTTGAGCAGGGAACTGTTTGAGTCTATCCAAATATCCAGTAAGTAGAGTAATGCAGTAGGCTTGATACCCATACTCATAACTGTACTTATGACTTGGTACCCATACCCGTACTCATGACCTGGTCTCACACTACAACACTGCAAAAGAATACCCCACGTTCAAACAGTATCTAGTTGCGAATGTTTTAACAAGGAAAGGTGACGTTTGAAGCATATCGGTAGTTCCTTCCCCGACAGTTTAGCCTTTACTATATATACCAACGTAGAAAAGGTTGACCCAATAGTTTATAACAGATTTTTCCAAAGAAAATCTTTACCATTTCCAATAGATAACTGTAGAAGGTAAAGGTGAGGGAACATAAGTAGAAACAGCCAGGGTGATTACATCAGGCTCATAAACTAATACGCCATTGAAAAGAAACTAGGGTGGAGGCTTGTATAAGATATACGCCTTCAAACTGTCTTCACCATTTGCCAAGAATATAATATCCGACAGATGATGTAAAATTTATACTGAACACTTGATTAATTTTTGCACATTATAGATCTTTGCCTTTGGCTTACTTCTTGCTGTTGACAAATGGGAGGAGGTCATTTTAATTTTACTGGATTACTCCGGTGCCTTTGAAAACACGAAATTACACGAAGAACACTTGTTGAAAAGACAACTTTTAGGTTGATGAATACTTTTGAAGTGAGGAAGACCGTGACAATCTTCAGGTTTTGAATTCGTAAAGGAACTCGTTTCTCTCGGAGACGCTCACGAGATAAAGAAGAACGGAGGGATCTGTATACATGTCCGCACAGCAATCGTTTGAGAGGTATTATTACGAATTAATTAAAATTGTGATGCGTTCGAAACTAACTTTGGATATTCCAGGTTAGGGACAAGCTAACATGAAAACCTCGTTAAACTGTACATAAGGCATTGAATAAATAAAGAAATTATAGGCAGTTTTTTCACATAACCCATATAAGTATTGTGTAGGAAACACAAAGTCGTGTCCCTCAATACAATCCCACAAACTTGGTGTTTTTCGTCATTTCTGTCGCATGCCGCCATAGCCTAGGAATGATGAAGGGTCATAACAGTTGTTTCCTATTGCATATCAATAGTTTTCTTTCACAGTTTAGATTCAAGTAAATAATTAATGCGCCCCTTGAAAAAAACCTGGAGACATTAAGCCCCATGAAGTTTTGTGGAGCGGTCTGAAATTTCATTTTCAAGCGCATGGGGCTTCATTTTCTCATCTACGTATATATAATGTATGAGGATATGTGAAAGTGTGTGTTTTAACAAAAAAGTGTTTGCGAACACCTCCTAAACCGTAAGTCCGATCAAATCCATACCTTGGTGGATAGTTACCTGACCATAATAGCTTGTGCATCGGTAATAGTTGACGTCAAACGTCAAAAGTCAGAGATGAACTTTGCTTACAATCGGTTTTTGCCATCATTTTCCCATCAGTATGCTAGAAAAGCAATAACGCCACATGATATACTAGGACTGATAAGACAATATTTCAAATTGTGCTTCTCGGGTACTAAAGGTGGGTTGGGGTGAAAACGTAGGGTAAAAGGCCCAATTTGCCTAAATTTTGTGAAAATTGGGTCGCGAACTTTTTTGCTTTTAGCGGCATTGGAGTTCAAAATACAAGTCAAAGTTCACAATTGAGAAAAAGTGTGTCGCGAACTAATCTTGATCCGTAGGTCCGATGAACTTTAAATTGGCAGAGATCTGCAACTCCATGGATTGCCCTCTTGTCGAATATAATGCAACGAGGATGCAAAAAATGTCGAGAGAGGTTTGACCGTTTGGTCAGGCAGACACTAATATTCGATATTATATTCGATATCATGCAATTTTTGACGTTAGGTTGGAGTCTGTTTTGAATATAAAAACTTCCAAGCGCAGATCCCAAAGCAACTTTCCAGTCCAAACAATTTTCCTTTGTTTTATATAAGTTCTATAATTTAAAAGTTTGATAGTAAGATGCCAGACAGTCGCACCCAGCGTGTCTTAATGCAAACGTTTGCTGAGGAGCATCCCGAACCTCATGTGTCTAGGATATTTGAAGAATTTATGGTCTCCACTGGGTAGCGTATTTCGCACAGCAAATCGCACTTCCTAATATTGCACAATATCGTGCGACATTCCATGATATCACTTCTTTATTTAACAATTTTACTTTGAGTGGGTGCTCAGACCCCAAAAATTAAATCTCGGCACGAAGTAGAAGATGAATCCCTCTTTGTAGCTTAAATCATTTCATTGGTACGTGGGTCCCGATTCCAAGAAATGTGGCAAGCAATAACTCCAGAAATATCCCATGACAAGGAATAGAATGGTGACCTATTTGATAGTAGTTTTTTAACGATCTTCGACTCCCGTCGGCCACCTCAGCCTCCCTCCATCACCAGCTCACTCTCTGTCATCATTCTCTTCTCGCATCTGCAATTTTAAAGGTATAACATAGAAAACGTTACGTCCAACGTTTGGAAAAAGTTTTGCCTCTAGTCTACTGACCCCCTGAACTGGTCAATGACTTGAATGATTTTACTGCAAGTTTGATGATGGTAATGATGTTCGCAAAGGCGTAGGAAGCGTGGGGCTGGGGGCGACAGCCGGCCAGAGAAAATTGTGGGGACGGAAGTATGCTTCAGGCCCCCACTACCACTTTCCAAGCACGAAAACCCCTTATTTGTCTCTTCCGTAAAAATATCAAAAATTTGCATTAATTTGTCTTAAAATTTGTCCAAAATGATGCACCAAATTGCATCTAAGGTCCCTCAAATATCCAAAAAATTTTCCAAAAAAAAAGGTGAAAAATGTCCTTTAACAATGTCAAAAATTTCCAATAATTTACATTAAAGGGCAATTCTCATCATCCCAAATAATTCCAATTCTCCCGTCTATGCAACTTGTAGCTCCTCACATAACTAAGTTAAGCTTCTTTTTGTGCAGACACAAACTTATTTTATTGCTTAAGGTCATGTCCTGGTGATCATAAAAGGCCATAATTTGTAATCTAAACGCTCTCTTTTTCAAGGGCGAAGGAAGCAGGGGGATGGTGGCCACAGCCCTCCCCCCAGCGAAAATTGTGGGGGCGGAAGTATGCTTTAGACCCCACTTTCCAAGGACGAAAACCCCTTATTTGTCTCTTCTGTAAAAATATCAAAAATTTGCATTAATTTATCTTAAAATTTGTCCAAAATGATGCACCATATTGCATCTAAGGTCCCTCAAATATCACAAAATTTCCCCCCCCCCCAAAAGAATGGTGGAAAATTTCCTTTAAAAAATGCCAAAAATTTCCAATAATTTACATTAAAGGTCAATCCTCATCATCCCAAATAATTCCAATTCTCCCGTCCATGCAACTTGCAGCTCCTCCCATAAATAAGTAAAACTCCTTGTGCAGAAACATACCCATTTTATTGCTTAAGCTCATGTCCTGGTGAGCATAAAATGTCATAGTGTGTAATCTAAACACACTCTTTCTTTCGTTGCATTGTGTGGAATTTGAGCTACTCTGTATCTTGCATCTTTTGAACTTTCAAACTTTGATGTCAAGATTAGAGCAGTCACCAACTGAGAATTTTAATAATGTTCACCACACTTAAAGTATAAAATTGCATCTAAGGTCCCTCAAATATCCAAAAATTTCAAAAAAATTGTCAAAAATTTTCTGTAAAAAAAGTCAAAAATTTGCAATAATTTACCTTAAATTTTGTTCAAAGTAATGCCCCATATTGCATCTAAGGTCCCTCAAAAATCCAAATTTCCAAAAAAAATTGTGAAAAATTCTCTGTAAAATATGTCAAAAATTTGCTGTAATTTATCTTAAAATTTTTTCAAAATGATGCACCAAATTGCATCTAAAGTTCATCAAATATCCAACAGGGCCCTTCCCCCGGGACGGTGATCCGAAACAAGGTTCAGCCCCCCATCTCAGACAGCTTCCTACGCCTATGGATGTTGGCATCATAGCGGAGGTAAATGACTATCTTACAAGTATGTGTGCAGACAGCAATCCCGTTAGAATTATTGTTAATGTGAATTAAGTTGTCAAATGCTTTGCTAGTTTTAAGACCAACAAAGCAACTGGCCCAAATGGCATCACCAACAAGGTTATCAGAAAATGCAGAAGACAACTAGGCCCCGTATTTACTACAATTTTCCAGCGCACCCTAGATGAAGGCGTTGTCCCCCATATCTGGAAAAGGTCCATCATATCCCCAATTCCGAAAACAAAATCCATTACTTGCTTAAATGACTATCGGCCCATTTCTCCAACATCCAATATTATGAAATACCTGGAGAGGGTCGTCCTTAGATTTCTCCTTGCTGAAGAGGGTGTAATCATTGATGCGGACCAATATGCACATCAGAGTAAACGTGGTGTTGACGATGCTGTACTTATATATCTACATAGGATTCTGCAGCATCTTGAAAAACCTAAAACTTTTGTTAGATCCGTCTTTGTCGATTTTTCAAGCGCGTTTAATGCCATTAAGCCCAATATCTTAGTTCAGAAGCTCGTGGACATGCACGTTAACTATAGACTAATACAATGGATCCTTAACTATCTTTGTGACAAATCCCAAGTACTCAGAATGGCTGGTGCCATATCTGCTGAACGTTTTATGAGTACAGGGGCCCCACAAGGTTGTGTGTTATCTCCGGTTCTGTTCTGCTTATATACGAATGATTGCAATACATCCAACAATCAATGTCACATGATAAAATATGCTGACGATACCGGGTTTTCCGTGTAGAAAATTTGACCATTTTTGGCCTGTTAGTAAAGGAAATTTAGAATTTGAAAATTTTAGTTAAGCAACTTCTCTGGTCCTTTCTTGAGAGCAAAAACAAGTAAATTGTGGGCAACTCGTCGCCATCGGAGATTGCATTTTTATCATACCCAGTAAGGCTTCCCGAAAGACAAAATGGGAAATATCACAAACGGGAAGGACACCTTCCCCGACGAGGGACCATACTTCCTTCAGTCCCCAGGAGGCACTGCAGAGTGGCTTAAAGGAAGATTAGTGCAAAGGTTACTCTGTGAAGATTGGAATGTTGAGGATGGTCATTAATGGTAACTGATGTTTTCTTTGAAGATTAGTTGGTTCTAATTCAGAAACTAAAAACACGGTATATTTATTAAATTACCTTCACGACATTAATAAGTGCGCTCACTCCCTACTTCTACGCTACTGCAGCTTTTAATAAGTTCAGATTTTGCGCCATGTGAAACGTTTGTGTGCTTCCTAGGTACTGGTTTTGCACTTGTTGCAGGTTCAGATACACACAGCACTTTCATTAGCAAGTAAAGTTCTAACGGAAAAACCAAGATATCTACTTCAGTGCATTTCATCGATACAGAGGGGTGCTTGAGGGAGACTGGCCCCTTCTTTCTTTCATCCTGCTCCTTCACCCTCCCCTCTTCGATTAAATCTGGCGAGAATTTAAGGTATTTAGCACTAGACTAAAGCTTTGGGTAAGGAATAGCCTTCTTTGCAATGCATATTAATTTCTGGATTACTACAAATATCTGAGAAAATGCATGTTAGTCGCATTTCACACGCACCAACCGATGGTACATGGCATGATTAGGCCTACTTCCTCTATAGAATAACCTGAGTGGTAGTCACAATCCCAAACCCATTGCAGCCCCTACCATGGTTCGTTATCCACATTCGCAACTCTAAATCTCGACCTGCTAGTGGTTCAAACTTTAAGAAGTGTTCAAAGTGGGATGTTGGTAGTCAGTTTAATGCCAGTGAAACTCCTTCTGAAAATGTTTAAATGCTTTTTTCTAGCCCCAATAATTCTGAAAATAGCTGAGATCTTTTGTCACTAATACCACACCGGGGTGCTGCGCTTGGACCCCCAACAGGGGTCAATTTTGGGTTGGGTTTCGTAATCTAGCGGCTGCTTTTGCAACAATGGTAGGTCCATATTATTGACCTTAAATAAATTTTTCTGCACCCCTTTGCCGCACCTTAACCTTCAAAACTGGCGGCTCCACTAAATACCTATACATAGTGACAATATAAAGAAGGCCTAGGGTCATTATGTTTATACACATTAATATTAACAGCAACACATACAGGAAAACGTTTAAGACCCAAGATATAACCAGAATGCAACAATGCATTGAGGTTTCGATGACGTATTTATGTTTTATTCCAAAAAATGCCATGTTAAATCCCATTTCTTTCAGTCACTGGTGAAATATGCTATCTTAGGGTGTTGGAAAAATACAGTTTTGTGTTAATATTTGATTTTGGGATTTCTTGCAGGGGTGTGAGTGGGGTCCTTCAAAAAAGGGAAAAAAGCTGAAGCTCATCTGCCGCAAGCATAGCTTGCACAAGCCCCTGCCCCCCAGGTCCAGGGCAGGGGCCCATGGGCAGGTAAAGGGGCATATCACAATGGGATAATATTTGAAATGTGGAACAATACAGGTAATATTCTGTGAAAATTTACTCTATTTCTGTTGTACTTGTAAAAGGAATAGTTGATAAATTTTAGACAAGAATATTATCAAATGATCAGACTTACTTTGTAATATGAGCCAAAATGACCATTAGATGACCATGTATCTCAAATTTCTAAACACCTGCAGAACAAGAAGTTACTATATGTTCCTAAGTTAAGTATTACAGTGATAAGAAACCCTAGACTATCAATGAATCTTTAGCAAAAACAGCATTTTAAATTATTTATTCATAAAATGGCGCAAAATGACCTCAGATGACCTTTGACTCCAAATCCCAGAACACCTCTGATAACCTACTATACATTCATCATTGTGTCAAAGTTTCAGTAACATTGGTCCTAGTATGTGTCTATGGAATATGTCTCGATATGTCGTATGCTTATCGTAACAGTGATGTATATGGCCAATATTGCCAAAAGCTGTTAAAATAATAAAAGAAACTTAGACATGTAATGATGTCATCCTAGCAACAAAAAATACTAACCTTGCATGACACAACTTTTGAGAACATAAACGACAATTCAAGCAATTTGCAACAAGCACTATAGAAGCATTTTAACAGGCCATGTAGCTCTTTGAGAAGGCCTATAGGCCTTACTCATACAGTATGTAGAGTTGCATGTGTAGGATAGGTTGAAATGTTTACATACATGTGACACATTAGGCAATAGCAAACATGCCATGCTTCTCTGAAGAAAAATGCCCCGTATAGGAAAACCTTTCCATTGAAACTGGCAAATATACTTCAGATTGTTCTTTGAGGATCTTTTGCACATGTCATGTACATGTATAGGGGCTTCTTGACCAAATGTGGCATTCTGGATTCTTTATACGATCGATCATGATAAGGTTATTGATACATATTGTCTACAGCATACAATGTATATAGAAAGCTGTAGCCTGCTTGCGAGATCGGACCTTGACTTTTGGGACAAAAATCTCGCACCTCTCGATCAAATATTTTACAAAAGAAGACCTACTCACAGCTTCCGAAAGCTCTAACGGCTAGATTTTCTTTGAGCATGAGATGGCTTTCCGTGAAAAATATTTACTTTTATACCACGGGCAATCCTTAATGTCGAACCACGTAATAATCTGACACTGACAGCTAGCTAGCTGAACTTACGTACGTACATGCACTTTGCATGCAATATTGCTGTATAATACTGTACAATAAACAGTACGAAAGACCTCCGTTCTGATGTCACTTCCATTGCACGGAAGGCACGAGAGTAAAGGTAGCGGAAAGCTTTAGTTTCGATACTGCCGTTCTATCAAAAAGCAGAAAGGTGCACCATTTCTGTTAGAATTTTCTAATAGGGAGAAAGTTAAATCGGGACAGGAAATGAAGGAAAAAACAGATTTCCGGTAAAAGGCGGAGGATTTCACACCCCTGTTCTCGGGAAGATTTGCGTTTTGACCTTTGGAGAACCCAGATGATGATCTTGTAAATTATTGAAAATTTTTGCCTTTTGACCTTTGGTAACCAGAGATGAAGGTCTTGGGAATTCTGGGGGAATTTTGCTTTTTGACCTGCTGTGACCACAGGTAAAGATCTTGGAAATTCTTGGAAAACTTTACTTTCTGACCTCTGGTGACCCCAGGTAAAGATCTTGTGAACTCGTGGGAAATCTTCCTTTTTGACCTCTGGTGACCTCATATAAATTTAGATCATGGTTTTCAGCGTCTGACCCCTGGTCACCCCAGATGACCTTAACCTCCACCAAAAACAATAGGGTTCTTCCCCTTATCATAGCAATTCTACATACTAAGTATGAAATCAATCCAACCTTCCTACCTCAAGATATTGTGTTAACAAGGTTTTCAGAGTTTGACCCCTGGTGACCCCAGATGACCTTTGACCCTCGCCAAAAATAATGAGGTTCCTCCTCTGTTCATAACGCATCTACGTACTAAGTATGAAATCAATCCAAGCTTCCGAACTTGAGATAGAGTGTTAACAAGGTTTTTGGCCTTTAAACCCCGGTGACCCCAGATGACCTTTGACCCCCGCAAAAAGCAAAAGGGTTCTTCCTCTCACCATAACGCATCTACATACTAATTATGAAATCAATCCAAGTTTCCTAATTTGAGATATCGTGTTTACAAGGTTTCGGATTTTGACCCCGGTGACCCCAGATGACCTTTGACCCCGCCAAAAACAATATGGTTCTTCCTCTCACTATAACCCATCCACATACTATGTATGAAATTAATCCAAGCTTCCTACCTTGAGATATCGTGTTAACAAGTTTTTTGGACTTTGACCCCAGTGACCCCAGATGACCTCTGACCCCGCCAAAAACAGTATGGTTCTTCTCCTCTATATGGGAATATGGTTCTTCTCCTCTATATGGGGTACCTACACAACAAGTTTGAGCTTCGAAGGAGTATCCCTTCTTGAGATATCGCGTGCAAAAGGTTTTAGAGTTTGACCCCCGGTGACCTCAAATGACCTTTGACCTCCACTAAAAACAATAGGATTCTTCTCCCGCATATGGGGTACCTACACAACAAGTTTGAGCTTCAAAGAAGTTTCCCTTCTTGAGATATCGTGTGCACAAAGTTTTGAGAGTTTGACCCCTGGTGACACCAGATGACCTTTGACCCCCGCCAAAACAAAAGGGTTCTTCCTCTTACTATAACCCATCCACTTTACGAGTGTGAAATTAATCCAGGCTTTCTTCAATGAGATATCGTGTTAACAAGGTTTTTGGACTTTAACCCCCGGTAACCCCAGGTGACCCCAAGTGACCTTTGACCCCGCCAAAAACATGAGGGTTCTTTTCGTCTATATGGGGTACCTAAACAACAAGTTTGAGCTCCAAAGAAGTGTCCCTTCTTGAGATATGGCGTGCACAAAGTTTTGAGAGTTTGACCCCGGTGACCTCAAATGACCTTTGACATTCACCAAAAACAATAGGGTTCTTCTCCAGGATATGGGGTACCTACACAAAGAGTTTGAGCTTCAAAAAAGTTTCTCTTCTTGAGATATCGCGTGCAAAAGAATTAGAGATGTTGACCCCTGGTGACCCCCAATGACCTTTGACCCCACCAAAAACTATAGCGTTCTTCCTCTTACTATAAAGCATCCACATACTAAGTTTGAAATTAATCCAAGCTTCCTACCTTGAGATATCATGTTCACAAGGTTTTTTGGACTTTGACCCCTGGTGACCTCAAATGACCTTTGACATCCACCAAAAACAATAGGGTTCTTGTCCTTTATATGGGTACCTACACAACAAGTTTAAGCTTCAAAGAAGTTTCCCTTCTTGAGATATCGCGTGCACAAGATTTTAAGAGTTTAACCCCTGGTGACCTCAAATAACCTTTGACCTCCACCAAAAACAATTTGGTTCTTTTCCTCAATATGGGGTACCTACACAACAAGTTTGAGCTTCAAAGAAGTTTCCCGTTTTGAGATATCGCGTGCACAAAGTTTTGAGAGTTTGACCCCTGGTGACCCCAGATGACCTTTGACCCCCGCGAAAAACAAGGGTTCTTTCTCTCACTATATCCCATCAACATACTAAGTATGAAATTAATCCAAGCTTCCTACCTTGAGATATCGTGTTAACAAGGTTTTTGGACTTTGACCGCCGGTGACCTCAAATGACCTTTGACCTCCACCAAAACCAAGGGTTCTTCTCCTCTATATGGGGTACCTACCCAACAAGTTTGAGCTTCAAAGAAGTGTCCCTTCTTGAGATATCGAGTGCACAAGCTTTTGAGAGTTGACCCCTGGTGACCCCAGATGACCTTCGACCCCGCCAAAAACAAGAGGGTTTTTCTTCTCACTATAATCCATCAACGTACTAAGTATGAAATTAATCCAAGCTTCCTACCTTGAGATATCGTGTTAACAAGGTTTTTGGACTTTGACCGCCGGTGACCCCAGGTGACCACCAAAAGCAATAGGGTTCTTTTCCTCTATATGGGGTACCTACACAACAAGTTTGAGCTTCAAAGAAGTTTCCCTTCTTGAGATATCGCGTGCACAAGGTTTTAAGAGTTTGACCCCTGGTGACCTCAAATGACCTTTGACATCCACCAAAAACAATTTGGTTCTTTTCCTCAATATGGGGTACCTACATAACAAGTTTGAGCTTCAAAGAAGTTTCCCTTTTTGAGATATCGCGTGCACAAAGTTTTGAGAGTTTGACCCCTGGTGACCCCAGGTGACCCCAGATGACCTTTGACCCCCGCCAAAACAAGGGTTCTTTCTCTCACTATATCCCATCAACATACTAAGGATGAAATTAATCCAAGCTTCCTACCTTGAGATATCGTGTTAACAAGGTTTTTGGACTTTGACCGTCGGTGACCCCAGGTGACCACCAAAAGCAATAGGGTTCTTCTCCTCTATATGGGGTACCTACACAACAAGTTTGAGCTTCAAAGAAGTTTCCCTTCTTGAGATATCGCGTGCACAAGGTTTTAAGAGTTTGACCCCTGGTGACCTCAAATGACCTTTGACCTCCACCAAAAACAATAGGGTCCTTGTCCTCTATATGGGATACCTACTCAATAAGTTTGGACTTCAAAGAAGTATCTCTCCTTTAGATATCTCGTGCACAAAGTTTTGAGAGTTTGACCCCCGGTGAACCCAAATGACCTTTGACCTCTACCAAAACCAAGGGTTCTTCTCCTCTATATGGGGTACCTACACAACAAGTTTGAGCTTTAAGTAGTTTCCCTTCTTGAGATACCGCGTGCACAAGCTAAGTGTCACAAACACACACACATACACACACAAACATACATACACACGCCATCATGAATGCGTAGGTTTCTCTTTCATCGAAACCAAAAACATATTTGGTCATTGTTTAATGATTTGATATTTTTTTGATTTCTTCTGGATTCACTTTTCACAAGCTGCATTCAGTAACTGGTGTAAAAAGAGGTCGGCAAGTTCAAAATGGCGCCTGTGGAGTAAAAATAAAATTGCCTTGTAGTGGAGAAATCATTTAACCATTCTTTTTAAGATAACCTCCATTTTCGATAAGAGTCATCCCCATACAAAATAATAACCTACATAGACAGGTCCAAGCCAGGGAAAAAAGGGCCATTTTTTCCTGTCAAGGTTTTCTCAGTGGATTCAGCTAACTTTAACCTTCCTCTTTGAAATAAGCTTTTGAGCCACCCTGAATTTTGTCCTGAGTCAAAATGGCCTCCAAAATCCAAAATGGCCGCTGTTTGCATATATTTGTAAATTTCGGGGTGCTTTTGCCTATTTCTCTAGGTTTTTTTTTATGAATTTTGAAATTTCAGACACAAATACATATATTCCAATAGTTACGCAATCATTGTGGCACTTTCATATAATGCAAATCCAAAATGACCGCCACGGCTATCTTGGTTTAACGCAAACCGTGATATCTCTTGAACTAGGTCATGGGCCAGAGGCACCCCACGGGCACCCCCAACTCTCCGACCTAATATTTTTTTGGAAACCTTAGGGTCCTCTGAACACGAAATCAAATGGTAACAGCAAAAATATTGGGTCTCACTTGTTCAAAATGGCGGCAAAAATTTATGAAATATTTTGTATTAAATAGTAATAAAGAAAATATTCTTAAAAATATTTTTGAGGCATCTATTCTTCAAATTGTGTTATATTTTTTGACAAAAATTTCAAAATTTATTTTTGGGACTGCAT
Source organism: Holothuria glaberrima (assembly GCA_009936505.3). NCBI lineage: Eukaryota > Metazoa > Echinodermata > Holothuroidea > Aspidochirotida > Holothuriidae > Holothuria > Holothuria glaberrima. The sequence continues at coordinate 20,238 of WURT03362129.1, read as the reverse complement.
TGGCGAGATTCAGGTTAACCAAGATGGTGGAAAAACAAAATGGCCGCAAAAACTTTATTTAACCATAGTTTAGAAAATATAAGTTGAATAATAAGTCCATGATACAACTGATTACAACTAAATTGTACGTGGCGCCTTATTCACATGATCATTGGGGTAGTATGAATCTCACATCCAGATATGACAAAGATCTTCACCCAAAGGCAATGTTTTCAATTTTCGTCAATCTCATATCGATTTACATCCGCATAAGAAACAATACGGCCAAACAAAAATTTTGGTATTTTAGGACTTGGAAGTAATCCAAAAGACAGCGTATTTTCTTTAAGCCATCCATAACTCTAAAACACGTGACTGTTAATGACCATTTTACATTTTCTTTCCCCTTCTTTAAGCTGAATGGTCGCGATGGCATTTGTTGGTTTTAGAGAACTGTTCTAAGCAGGAGCTATCAGCACACCGTAGACAACAGTGTTAAATGAAATACCTCCCAGGATGAAATAAGAACCGTAAAAACCATAGGTAGATCGCGGTGTGCTCACCAGAATGGGGACTGTTGTTACTCCAATGAAAGTAAAGCGTTTACGCACAAAATAAAATACCAAATTCTTCTTTAAAGTGATCCAAAAGTGTCATAAAACTTGCAAAGGAGAGCAATTCTGATCCACATGCTGGAAGTTTAACAGAAATCAGCTGGTGAAGTTAAATGTTACTGCAGGTGTGACTTACTCTTTGTTATGAAGTATGCTAAATGTTTGCATTGAGCTTACAACAATAAAGGGGAGAGAAAAAATACTTTGCAGGAAATCAGCTACACATTATTTGTCTTCATTTTCTTTCAAGTTTTCCTCAAACATTAATTTTATGTGATGGTACTGGCCAACAAAGTTGCGCCACCAAGTCGGCTGCATTGGGAAATTTCCCCTAGGGAAGGATCCCCTGTCCCCACTTTTCCCCACCCGTCCTCTCCTGTACAAAGCTAAACAGTGAACAGGAGCAATGCGCACACATAACCTTTGCCCCCAAATTTCTCTTTGTCCCCCACTATTCCTGTTGAAATCCTGTTGGCGCCGATGTACCGGTACACCACTACAGGCTATGATCAATTTATCGATCCAATCAATTCCTCGATCCAGTGTGCCTTCTTTTTTAAGTGTTTGCCTCTTTGAAAACAGTTGACGAAAGACAGTATCAAAATAGAGACTGAGTCCTTCCTCAACTCTTCCTAACAAGAGAACAAAAATAATCATACAAAATAAATTACCGCATTCGAGTTTAATATCTTCACGGTACGGGAACATACAATCAAATAATGCTGCTTTCCTTAACATTTCAATGATTTCAAATAATTTTTACATGAAATAGGCAAAATGATATTATATTGTTCCCGCAGACCTTAAATTATGCAAACCATTTTTTGCATATTACTCAAAGTGCTACCCACAGATAATTCATACCCATATATGGATTTATGAACTACTTTTAGTGGGTGATAAAGTCAAAGTGTGCATTCCTCACGTACGTATTGGAGCTTTCATTTATTACTGAATTATTTCGAGGAAGAAAAACATAGTAAACCTGCCAGTCTTAGTTTTTCTCTGAATGTAGTAGTAAGCAATTAATGACCCTTGAAGAAAATTGTGTAATGAGGGATATTTCAAACCATCTAGATCAAATTACTAATGTTGCTGATAGTGTAAGGATGCCACATTGACCCCTGTTTATGCAAGCGGAAAATAGTTTTTTTGCCAGAATAATTCCGTGTATTATCCTTCTACTTTACCAATAAAGAGAACCATCACTGCCATTGGCGTCAAACAGATGGGGCAGAGGTAGTGACATGTGGACCCACTTTTGAAAATGAAGGGGTATCATATCGTTTGCCCACTACAACTTTTTTCAAACCCCTAACAAAAAGAGTAAACACGTTCTTGATTACACTGCTTACTTTATAGGTGATTCAATGGGATCACACTCGAAACTGGCGGAAATAGGCATTTAATGTCTTAAAATCGTGGGACAACGCCTGAGATTACACCACAGATTACCTGCAATTCAATTTTTTCCGGGCCCTTTAGGGGGCGCCTGATCCCTTATCTCTAAGCCTTGTGATTTGGAATCGAATTAGTTACTGCTATGGTCATGCCCACCCCCCCCCCCTCCGACACACACACTATTGAGAAGCTACTAAAGTTTTTGAACACGACACTAAACGAAACACCACCTTCGGTTGACGCTTAAGGTAAGGATGAATTTCTATCAGTCTCCCAGACTGCAGAAAATGGCAATTTTCCTTGCTTAAAGTTGCACCTACACATTTCTCATTTTGCCATTTCATGTTTTACAAATTTGCACATTTGTTTTGCAAAAGAACCTGCATGTTTGAAGTCTCCACAAATGAATGGAAGTGTAATTATAATACATTTTGACTCCGCTAAGAGAGCTTTCCGGAAGGCGTGGTCAAGAGGCCCTCTTCAGGGCTATTCAGGAGTAATAAATTCTGGTAGGAGTAATTACAGCATGCGATACTAACATAAGCAATGAGAATTCTGACGTTCAACGAGCAACTAAGACGAGTGGGTGGTAGGAATGAATGAGGGGACGTAAACTAACAGGCATGATTCAAAATTATTTTTTTTTCAGTATAGGTGTATCAACATTCATCTACCGACTATAGCGTGCGGGAGCAGATGTTTTGAAAAATGTGTGTCGACAAAAACATACCTGCATACCTCTAATCTTTTACATCAATTCCTACCGTATAGGCAACTCATGATATTAGATTACTGTAAGATTCCCTTTTCATATGCTTTCTCGGCAGACGTTGGATGTTACCATTATTTTTGGAACACTGTTTTGGCAGAATACGTGCTTGTATTGTTACCCAAATAATAGTCATGAGACATGGAGTGCCAACGGCAATTAGAAGGCGTCTTCTGCCTTGTACTTCGTAAAAATTTTCAACGTCCATAAAATATGTCTTCTCCTGAATACCCTTGCTTGGCATTCTTGCAATGCCGTGCTTCTTCGAATTATTTTCTAAGCACACGAGATATAATAGTCTACTTGTAGTGTTCTCACCGATGAACAATGCGAGTACGTTTTAGACGATTTTAAAAATAAGCAAAGTAATGAGGTGGTGCCGGAAGCACGAGTAGCGCGTGAAAATTTTGAAAGGTTTGGCAACGATTTGGAATATTTTAAACTAGTTGTAAACGGAGATGATTAAAATTGATCCATCACTCAATCAAAAACACATCTAACCTTACCTCTACAGAAATTTATAGCTTAACGCCTTTTAGGCTCATTTAAAAATTTTCCAGCGGAAATGCATTGGGGTGCAAGGCCCACTCCCATGCCGACATGCTGGTTCCACCGATTGGTATATACCGATGATCCACGTTAGTGGGAAGCTCAATTGCTTTTGAATCATTCTAAGGATCTCATATATGTTTACACAACTTGTTTGACCATTAGCAAACACGGTGAAATTTTACTGTAAGTCAGTTTGTGTAATAAATTACTTGCCATCCCCGAATTCCTACTTAAATTGTGTCATCTAAACCAAAATAGGATTGACTTTCCAACGTTGTCAGCTTATTAGTGCTGTTTTATAGGCAGAGTGGCATACGTCAACTGGGTGCAAAACATGATCCTCGTCATATTACTTGATAAGCTACAAAAGACTTGTGGTTTCCTTCATATGATATTGAAATACAACTTAATCTTACTAAAAAAAATTGCGGGGACCGTTTTGATGTTCAGTATCTTTCTATTCATGATTTACAAAAAGAAAACTTTAACTGTTAATTAAATTACCCAATTTACGAATTTAAGGAAATCACATTGAATACAAAATATCGTGGACAATAGACTTAACATTGTAACAGCAGGGTAAAATACTCTAAGCTACCCCCAGTGGCATGAACAAAAGTTGGACCAGCACAGGAGCGTATTATCCCCCCAAAAGCCCCCAAATTCTGTGTTGTAAAATTCTGGTATGTTAATGAAACTTCCTTTACTCTACGTAGTCGTCGTTTCCGGACAGATCACTTCCATTTTGCGTTTTGCGACCCGAGGCGGACTAACAGTTGTAGCCATGAGGTGATCGACTAGCAGGCGGCTTGGGCGCAGGGCGTTTAGGACGGATGCTGAAAGAAACTATTTACCTTAATTAGTCAGCCCTGCTAACCTTGTTTTTCCACCACTACTTAAAACAACCATTCTGCATAGTGACCTGAAAGCCGAAATTGAGGGCCATTAAAGCCCTTTTCAGTCCAAGTTCTGCAGGTTATCTCCCACTGCAGGCGAAATATGGCGAAAAGTTACGACCCCAAAGGAACACTAGATCTAACGAGTAGTCATCAAGGCAGGTAAATCTGCAATGCAATTATCAGAGGATCATTAAAAGAAACTAGATGCAAGTCCTTGACTAACCATGTAATAGCCAACGAAAGTTTTTGGCGCTACATAAATCGTCGTCTTATCTTAGCGCATCCTACTATACGAAAAGTTTAGGGGATTTGTCTCATTACTACTTTCCACATGATAGCTTGAGTTGAATTAATGTTACAACAACTATTGCAATCTCTTTCGCCTTCCACTGTCTTATCTCACTATCGCCTCCTCATCAAGTCGACCGACCCCTTGACTGGGCTTTCATTTAATAAAATCATGATTTATGATCTCTGCTGCCTGCTCATTATTCATCAAATAACATTTATGGGCAAATGATAAGGTCATTCTGATGCTCACAGTTAAGACAAATAATTCGGATCTGGTTAGTCTAGCGGCGAATTTGAAAAAGAGCTCTAAAAATGGACCCACCCGGTACCAATTTCTAAAATATAGCGACTATGCTAAAACTTTTGTTTATAATGTAACTTTAAATTTTAGGTAGGTTGTCAAAGGTCGAAAAGGTCAACTTTTTAAAATTTTAGTATTTTTGAAACACTTTAATATGACGATACCTGTAATGCTGTGAATCAAAATCAACAATTTACACAGTTTTAAAGTACTCAACATAAAATCAAAATGAAAGAATTATAAACTGTTTATAGAGTGTTTTCGTAGCCTTAACAAAGCAACGTAAATAACGGACTGAGACACGTTGAACGGTTTGTTCTCAACACCTTTCAATTCAATTCTAGACCATTGGTGAAGAAGGAGAAGAAAAGCGCCCAGAAACTAAACTATGGACAGGTGATGCTTAAAATATAAACTTTTCAATGTTTCTTAAAATTTCCAAACATACAAAGTTTTAAGGTCAAAGGTCATTAAAGGTCGGACTTTTTAAACTTGATCTGCATTTTATGTCTTTTCCCATAAGGACCCCTCACAATGTCATATGACTTCAAACAACATTTATTCAGATATTTTAGAGCAACTTTGGCAATGGTGAGGCCAGGTGGGATGAGGAAGCCATGGCCCCCTTCGGGAAAGGTTGAGGCCATCGTCTGGGAACTTTTCCAATCTTTTTTAGGGACAACGAGTGGGTGCAATGAACTTTTAATCTCCGACGACGACTAGTCGGCCCAACAGCTTAGTTGAGTTACTCACAAAGAAGGCCACTGCTTTAATCAAAGGCCCAAATTTTCGGTTTTCCAAAATACATTGCAAATCCCACCTTTTAAATTTTCTTTAATAAACAAACCCAAATTTTCAAATTTACTCCAATAGAAATACCATATAATTAAAATCTCTCCACTAAAACTGCAAATAATCGCCGCCCAAATAGCGCCAAAAGTTTACTCACCATCCTTCGAGTATAATCCGTCACTTTTGTCCCAGCTTTAGGCTACTCATGGCCTACGCCCCTACTCTTGTCAATAACTTGCCCAGGCTAGTGCAATCCTTGAAAGTAAGTGGGATATAATGAAAAATATGTATACCATGCAATGTATTTTTTTCAGTGAAATTATTATTTTCCAACATTAACAAGATATGTGAAAAAGTGTAGATTGCGGCAATATCCCATGCATAAACAGTAAATGTTCGTCTAAAAGTTTTCGAACATGATGGTAAATTTAACTAAGGCAAGAAGCGCCTTTGCCGGATAGGCATGCAAGTAATACAATTTAGCGTTACAAACTGACAAGGTACACATTTCTTGTTTCAACTCACATTTTCCTGCTGTCTTTTCTTTAAGAGGGAGTCCCAATGGAACTTAGTCGGTCTTCAAGTTGTTTTTTATTTATTTTTTTTTGAGGGGGGGGGGTAAATTTATGGGTGATATCTCTTCTTTAAGGAGCCTTGATTGGCACATTGTTGCCAACGCACCGTCATTCCGAAATTAAAAATTAATTTGTTAAACTGTTTGTCCTCTCAAGTTGGCCAAATACAGTGATTGTGGAGAACTTACACTATTCGGTAAATGTGAATCTTTACCTGCGTTTTCCAAGCAATTAGTTTTTGTGTGTTTACGTGATTTTGAAAATTAGTGAGTATGAACGTCCTCGTGGCATAGACTCCTCGCCTCTTCAGGAAATAGGATCTTCTTTACAGTTTATACGGTTTTCTCTGCAATTACGAAAACTTCTTATTGCCTTTTAGGAACTAAATAGTTACCCGTTATTGGATAATTATCTAAGATCATCTCCTATAGTATCAAAAAGCCTTTAAAAATTTGAGTGAGGGGCAGAGGTTTTACCAAGGTGTTCATAATACCTTTGTCTGTTGATAATGTGTATAGATCTCGTTGTCCAGCAATCTTTTGCACGATTCTTCCCCTTTAAAAGTTGTTAGGTCTAGAGGTGTGATTATTAAGAGTCTTTCATTGGACAAATGTAAATCATAGGCGTGCTAGTCACGGGCCTGGGGAGCTTTAGCCCCGGCGTTTGGAAAAAATCCCTTTTTCTCTAGCCCGTTTTGTGAAAATCGGGCCATTGGTCGGATTGCAAGGGTTTTCGGGCAAACGGCTTAGCCTCTTGCTCTCCCTAGAAAAAGTCCTGTACACCCACGGTAACTGTTACATGGATTTAACTCATTTTGTTTACTGCTGAATAAAACTAATGAGTTGTGGTTTTAGAGCAATAATTAAAAATTTGTTTCCCTGTATTGCAAAGCCAGTGAATGATTCCTCCTTTGGTCGATATTGTTTTTTCAGTTTTGGACGTGGAAATGGCACATATCCACAGCAAGACTTGATTGTATTTGCAAAACAAAACCCATTAAATAAAACAATTCGTAGATCTAAAAAACATCCTGTTGAGATGAACTCAAAGAAGCTTGTAAATGGGTTGTTGATACGTTACAAATTCATATATCATCTTACTTTCATTTTCGTAAAGTTATAAAGGCGGTGTTTAGTAATCACACTTTGGAATTGCTAGTTTAATTCCAGCCACTTCTAGCATTGTGAAGAGGATATTTAGGAAACAGGTTCCTTCCAAAGGCCAATTATGTCTTTGTGTAGCAGACTACGTTTTTGTCGACAAATGATTAGAGGTAAGAATCATTCAGCTAACTCAGGAGGTTTGGGGAGGAGGTGCGTTGCCACCAATTATTCTATTGGCCTGGCAACACATATAAATTGGTTAGCTTAATCAGGGGTCAACTAGATTCAGATACAGCTTTAAAACACAAACATTTACGCCTGGTAGAAACTGTTAGAACAAAACTTACATTTGCCATTCATGTTAACACATCTCGTACCTTCAAAATAGTTTTCCCTCTGGCAGCCTGGGAGCTTTCACGCCCCCTTCAACACGTTGTCTTGCTAAGAGCCTGGATGAAACTTGCTCTAAGAGCGATTATTGGTTCGGTTTTTGTATGTAGATTAATTATGCCAGTTTCAATTCACAGGATACCGTACTCAAAATGCTTCTTTTCATTAAAAGCAAAGAATTTGTTAATTGTTTGCCTTTTCGACGCATTTAGGGCAAGATTGAAGTGACACATTTTCAGGATGGATACTTACATTTGATATTTTTACAAAGGAAAACCTCAGCTGTTCAGAACTACCTTTTCTGATTACAGAGTGCATTACGTTTATAATGACCATTCTGATTTTTCGCCTTTAGATGCCCAACATAAAAACTGTCAGAGGTATATGTGTCTTTTTAAATACCATATAGCCTAAAATCTTTAATGACAGTATGAGCAGAAGCCTCAACTATTTCAGAAAATCTTAATTTGTTTAAACAACGAATGATAACTTTAAAACACTGAGGTGAAACACCATAGCCATATTTTTTCGCTAACCTTACCAGATATATTTTCTAAATTTGACTAGTCTGCGTATACCTGACGAGGTTTTACGTTTAGCCGTTCGCTACGATTAACCTGTGTGGCAGAAGTTGAAGAGAGCCGCTAGGCAGTCAAAAATTCGACAGGTCAATTTTTATGCAAGAAGAGCATTATATTGTAATGTAGAGCGTGTAACGATTTACCTTTTCGTTATTGAGCGACGCTTTGTGGCAAAACATGTATAAGATACATTAAAATATCGTAACGTGTAAATTTGTAATGGGGAAACTAAGAAAATTTAACAAAAACGTTCAATGTAACCAAGGTAAATATTGATAATTAACGGTTTATACATTGATTGGATTTCAGGGATGTTTATTGTATAGTTATTTAAAGAATTTACCACCCTAGACTCAAGGAAAGGCTCCCCATGAATAAAACTGAATGTGAAGCAAACATGTATAGTATCAAGATTGCTGAAGTTTGGGTGAAGTTTGGGGGTTTGTAATGGGGAAACTAAGAAAATTTAACAAAAACGTTCAATGTAACCAAGGTAAATATTGATAATTAACGGTTTATACATTGATTGGATTTCAGGGATGTTTATTGTATAGTTATTTAAAGAATTTACCACCCTAGACTCAAGGAAAGGCTCCCCATGAATAAAACTGAATGTGAAGCAAACATGTATAGTATCAAGATTGCTGAAGTTTGGGTGAAGTTTGGCTCAAAATTGACTTGTGACCTTTGACCCTCCTAATTACCTTGTTCGAGTAAATTGAAAATGTAACAACCAACAGAAAATGAAAGTGATATCCTAAGGAACATTTTAAGGGTGGTCGTCAACGAGTACAAAGTTGTACCGAGGGGTCGAAAATTATCAGACTTCGCCGCTGGTCTAGGTGCTTTGCCTCAGGAAACCCTGCGCCCGTTCCTCTGGATTCTACAAGAAAGGTAGAGCTGGATCGCACTCTGTCAGGGAAACGTCTAGCATTCCAGGTTTAGTTTTCAAAAATGTTTGCAATGTTTATCTGACACTTGAAAGCAGAATTTCACCAGAAATGATCCAAGATAACCGAAAAAGGGGATTTGACGTAAGTAAAATAATCGGCGAGGACTCTCGGATCACCGCCTCTGGCATCTGCGGCAAGAAAGTCTGCCCGGAAACACCCGAGAATGCAGTTTGCCCTTGACGTTTTTCCTGCCTTTACAAAAATTTCACACGTCAATTTCATATGTGGATTTCTCATACGTGTGATTTTGGGCCCTTCATATATGAAAATATCACGGCAAGGAAGTAATTTTCACATATGAAACACTTCACACGTGGGGTTATTTACACTTATGAATTACTCTACACATGGGATTATTTTCACATATCAAAGTTCCCAGGTGTGAATTTCACCACCTATAAAAAGACATTCACATATGATTTATTCCACCTGTGAAATACTTTTCACATGTAGGATTCATTCCACCTGTGAAATGAGTTCCACCTATGATTTTTTTCACATGCTGTATTTATTTCACCCATCCTATGATTACCATGTGTGATTCATTTGATCTGTATATGAATTAAGAAAATTTTATGGTCGTCAGTCCATTGAACAACCTGTCTGCCTTTTTTGTTGTCCAAAAGAAAATTTAGTAGTCCACAAAGAAATTTGCAGTAACCTTTACAACAGTTTGTTAACTTTTTACACGAACTTTGGTTGCAATGTCCAATGGACAACCAGTCCTGAACAACCAACCTACTCGTTTTGGTTGTCCGTCACAAATTTTGGTCGTCTCGGGCGACGAGGCGACTGTTAAAATCGAGCTCTGTTTGTCGCATAGTTAGTTAGACTGCTTCACTGTCCTCTGACTCCAAACAGAACTCTGCAGATCCAAAGTGTCCATATTTGTAGCTTCTTTTACAAGAACATCAAAAGTCCATGTGCATGAAGAATGAACATTTCAGTTCCAGATTTCTTGCTGAATATATGCTTTCAAGTTAAGCTGGTTTGTGATCCTGTCAATTATACTATAAGTTTAAATTCTACTAAGGAAATTTTTCTTCAAACATATTTTCTCTTCTTCAGAACAGAGATAATTGATACCAGCAGCCATGTTCTTCCAACACTTTCTAGTACTCTAAAGACTAACTGTATACACTGGTATAGGACTATACTGTATTACAGTCAGTGTATACTACTGTCCTCTGCTTTTCAGACAAAGGTAGAAAAGACCTTCACTAATTTGCATGTGGCTTTTGTCTAATCAGAATTTACTTTCCTTTGTTGGCAGTGACAACCAGTGGTCAGCTCAGGTGGCTATTGCATCACAGGGCTTGCTCTTCAGTAGTGGAACTTTGGGTGCAACAATTATACAGCAGTAATTCAGTGCTGTTAACCAGTAGGGAACATGTACAGTTCCACTTACAGATAATGTAGTATAATCATGGAGCTCCATGGTATAATCAGTGAGTTGCCAGCTCCCTGGTCTACTAAATTACAGTATTGGGGACGTGTATAGTGATGGATGAAAGGGTTTCTGGCAGTAAGGGCAGTACAACTAGCTGTAAGGTTATGGTATGCTACTACAAAACATGAAGTCTTGGAAAAAACTACCTGTATGAAAGCGGGTGGGCGATTTACATACAGTGCTCGTTCAGATCCAGGATTTAAAACCAACAGAAAATTGCAGTAGGAAATTTTTAATGGCTAGTCATTTATTACCCATAGTATTTTTTATTTGTTATATTGAAAAGGCTCTCCAAGTTACACCAGCTTTTTTTTAGCCCCACCGTATTTCAGAGATGCTCTTATAAAACAGCAGCTGGTATGAAAATTACAGAAATTTTGAGACCATTTGTTCCAAGTGCAGAGTTGGCAATAATTCACAGGATATGTACATAACATTCCCGCTTTGGAAGGATTTTGATGATTATATAGAGTAGTGAATTGAAAAGTGAAAATTCATGCTCGCAGCTTCCCAGTGTGTGTAGATACTGAATTTACATTTGCGACGAAATCATACCCTGTTGAATGAATTCCAATTTCCTATGTAAATTTAAATTAAGTCATGCATGAAAATTGGTACCACACATTATAGGCCAATGATTTAACCTTTGAAAAAAGTTTCACATGTGGGATTTCATTATTCACATATGAAACTAGATGTCCACACTAGCAAATTCTGGTTTCCCATGTGGGGATTATTAACTCATGTATAAAAATCGGTCTCATACGTGTGTGAAATCTTACTTCCCATGTGGGATTTCATTATTTCACATATGAAAATATCTGTAACACATGTGAAATCTGGTTTCCCATGTGGGATTTGATTCTTTCACATAAGACATCCTGATCCATACGTGGGAATTGTTTTCCACGTGGGTTTCACATGTGAAAATCACATTTTCACATGAGATTCCTTGTTTCTTACGTGGGATTTAAGAAATCCATATATGAATTGCCTGAATCATATATGAAAATAGCTCTTTCATATGGGCAACACGTGAGATTTTTTGTAAGGGTGCGTACGCCCATGGTCATGTATATAAATTAATTACTGATAACAGCAATTCATTGATTTAGGAAGGTATACCTGACACTGAAATCTTAAATGATCACCTTTCGAAAATTGTAACAGTAACTAATATTCTGGAAAAGCACATTGTTATTTTCTTTTTAATGAAAGGGAAATTGTCGTAAAAGCTTAACAGTCCCTATCATACCAAAACTCATGGTGCCATTTGCAGCTAGATTCTACGTTTTCCTCAAAGATTACCACCCCTGGAAAGCACTTTTCAAGACAATAGGCCAACCCCAACGTTCAGAACGAAATCAATGTTCTTGTTGCAAAGGAATTACCAGCAGACCTGGCTGTTGAAAATGTTGGCCACTGCCCCTAAACACAAAATGACTACAATTCAACTGGTTATAGCTTACATATTATGGACAGCTTAATCCCTTTCATAGATTTGTTTTTTGCATGTCAAGTTGTGGAAAATAGAAGCTATTACTGGTGAGGCATTCTCTAAAGCAGAGCATAAATCATTCAAAGAAACAAGTTCAAATAATATATATATATATATATATATAGATTGATGAATAAAAAGTGCATTCATGCTTCTGGTGATCGCAACCGTTTGGGGAAGTATAACGTCATAATAATGAAGTGGTACAAAGGAATTCCGTGGAACTTATCGATTTTGTTGAGAAACCTCTTTGTACCTGCATGCATTTATTTGCTTACTTATTTATCATTTTTTTAGAGAATCGGTTGAAACCAAGTATATTGAACCGTGATGTATGCCGTAAACATTCAATCAATAATACAAGTTTCTTCGCCTCAAGTAGTTAACATGCCGCACCCATACAGTGATTACAGTTTGAAAAAATGACAAATTTACCCTTATCTATACTACTATAGCATAACAAGCATGGTTATGTTACACGACTATTCTACGGTACCCTAACTTGCAGTCCATATATGCTACTAAAGCATGAATCCTGCAATTGGCGACATTGGTTCATGTCCTCCGTGATCAGTTCGCTGTAAACCCTTTTCCATACCATATTTTGTGTTAACAAAAATGGATATTTTCAGAATTTTTTGCCTAAGTTAAAAGAATATTTTGTGCTGGGACCTTTATATCATTGTAAAGATCACAGATGGGGAATTTGAATGAACTTTTTTTATTGATTACATTATATATCCAAATATGCACACAAGATGACGTCATAAGGTTTTACCAATATGCAATTTTTTGTATTTTATGGTACAGAGAATTGTTAGACATAGTTTTCTCTTTCATTTGATACCAAATTCGAGGAAACCAAAAATGAGAAAGAGATGCTCATTTTACTTTTTTTTTTTACTTTTGAAAATCCAAGCTCACTCTGTATACTGCACACACACTGTACACACACGAAGCACAGTTTGTGCACAGTTCAAAGTGAAACGTGAGAGCTACGTGAGAGGCTTTTGATCAATGAATAAACTGGATGGGCTTTGTAAGGCAGCTCATAATGGACATTTTGGTGAAAGCAAAAAGTGTGGGGTGGTTGTGGGTTGTAAGTTTTGATATTTGGAGTTAGAAATGTACATTTTAGGCTAATTTGACGCATTTTTTAATTTTGGAGATGTTTACAACTTCAAAACTCTGTAACTCACCCTACCCTTCACATTTATTCATATGTTTTGGTATTTTTTTATAAAGATGTTTGTAAAGAACTTATTGGCGTTTGAATGAAACAAATCGGACTTGTCGTTGTTGACTTACGATTTTTTATTACGGAAACTGATTTTTGACCAAAATGAGGCTATTTTTTAATATTTCACCTGAAATATCTCTAAAATTCCTACCCCTGTCATTAATTCATCTCTCATGGTGTTTGTTTAGGTTTTAAGGCATTCAGGAAAAAATGAGAAGGGTGGGAGTTTTCTAAGTGGCTGAAATGATTCTTTGACCAAAATTACATCATCCTGACCATTTCTTTAATTTTTGGACGATTTTTTATGTAAACAATCACTTTTGTGATATTTTGGGGCAAAAAATCAAATAACAACCCCCCAAAAGGTAGTATTCGATAGATCTTTTTGTTGGCTTTCTTATCGTGGTCAAATAAAGTCTGTTGGATGTTGCATGACAGAGTAATAATTTTTAAAAGTGCTTACTCGATTTGTGTGTCACTGGCATGACAGGTACGGAAGCATCAATTTATTTGAGAGGTTCTTCGCAGCAACATCACTAAAATTATTCTGATTGGTCATTGGTAGTATGCAGATTAGTGAAACTATATAGCAGAGTAGTTCTACAGCCGCAGAAAAAACACATTTAAATTTTCAAATTTCAAAATGGTGTTAAAGTAGCTTTGGAAGGGTTGTTAGGCTAATTTGTGCCCAAGCAGAAGATCTTGTACAACTTAAGTATGTCCTAGGAGGCTCATAGGATAGGTACTGAGGTTGAAAAGGGGCTAAAAGGTAGTTTTCTTGGAAGAAGAAAGTTTTTTGTAGGAGATAATTAGCTTTTCATGTAAAAGCATTTTGTTCAGATCCTTGTAGTAGAGTTATGTTTCTTGTGTCATTACAAGGCTTGGAAGGTGCCATTTCCGGTGCTCTGGGAGCCTTTTTATTCCCAAATTTTCTTTCAAGTTGTTCGATACTGCGCCAGCTGATAATTGAGCTCTGCTCAGAAGGGCCACTCATTGTGAAATTCCAACTTGCCCTCCCCGAAAACAAACAATCCTGGTTGAGCCAGTATTCAGAATTTACCACATAACTGTTAACAGGTTAACTGATCAGTTCTAGAGAAAACTTGTTAATACTGATAATTGTTAGTTTTGATTTTGGTTTCAGCTGCAAACCAATGGCAGTAAGGTATAATTAAGAGACGTTACTCATCACCGACAAAATACCTTATCAATGCTAACCACGATTTTTACGGCGGATTTTTTCATGCTTTGCTAAAATAATTTTTGCACTTGGATAACAATGTAAATGTATCGTTACATGTATTTTCGAACATGTCCTTTTACGATTCTTTCTAACGATACAGGTAACCCATGGTGGTTTTCATTCTAAGCACTCTGACAAACGGATTTTTTTTACATATACGACAAACAAATTATAGGTAGTCCAGATATTTATAACATGTAGTGTATCGCTAAGTGGCTTTTATAAAGTGCTCATACTTTTTAGATAGATAAAATGCCTGGCATTGCACATATACTGTCCTGTATGGATTTGCCAATTTTAAATTTAATAATATTACCATCTAGTCCGTCTCCGGAAACACAGTCCCAAACATTGTCAGTGGCGTACGCAGGATTTCTCTCAAGGGGGGGGGGCATGCAGTATAGTGAGTGGGGGAACGGGTTTAAGGGGGGCGTGTGTTCCCCTCCCCCTTGAAATTTTTTGAAAAATTGGGTGTCTTTACATACAATCTGGTGCCACATTTGCTAGTGCTTTTTAAAGCAAAATTTGTGTTACAAAATTACGTATTTTTAGAATCTAAAAAAAAATTGGCATCCGTGAGGGGGGCATAGCCCAATGCCCCCCCCCTGCGTACGCCAGTGAACATTGTAAACATATTAAGCGTTTATGTCGTAAATTCCATTGCATTGTTTGCATCTTCGTTAGTTAAACGTATAAGACTAATGTCCTATTCCATTTATACTAATAATACTACACCTATCTTAAGATTTGCAAATGTCGACTATTCATTATGTCTATGATTCCTAACAAAAGACGTTTGTATTTCTTATTTAAGTGTGCTGCCTCCTATTTTAATACGTTCTTTATGATAATCATTTTCACATTCATTACGTAATTACTACAGATACTGTTCTACTATCCACATTGATTACACCCGTAGAAATTTAAGAAGAAAATTTTTTAGAATATGAACCTCCTACAGACTCCACGGTTAAGGCTTTTGAAACTTCAGATCTTTAAATGGACTGAGAACATTTTCTCTCCCTCTGTTATTGCACCGAAGCATTATATTCATTTTTAATCTTTCTTTTGCTACTATTTTAGTTTATCTTCTCTTTTCATACGACAAGTCTTTAAAAGAGCTATGCATTTCGTAGTTTCTGCACAATTTACGTATTCCATTCATCATAACATTGTAACATGTAAACCCAGTACCAAAGAGAAATCCACCGATCACACTCATTGCTCTTTTAAGAGGGCGCCACCAACCAGCTGAAATAACAATTAACAAAAGTATAACGTTTTCAAGTTGGCCTAAGTAATTGCAAACTGCTTCATCTTAAATTTTTCCGTATAATAAGGCAGTGAGCGTCAGAACCACTCGGCATTAATGTATGGGCAGGAATAGGTGAATTATAATGAGTTAAAGTGGGCTTGGAGCCAGTGGTGCAAATCACTATTTGAGATTTAGGCGAAATATGAAAAGAAGAACCAACGGCGTCGCAAGTGCTCCCTCCTTGAGGAGGGGTCAATGGGTAATGACCCGCTGGGGGACTATGAGGATAAGAATCCGGAATCTATTGGGTATCTACAAAATTTTAGGCATTAGAGTAACGCATTGAAAATTCATTTAACAGATCGTAACAATTGCATTTGTTTATCATAGGCTAATTCATTCTAATGATCCTGTTGTCGTTCTATTTCTTCAAAATGCAACGGGTTTAATGGCACATAATTTGAGAGGTTGAATGGGGTTTTCGTACTTGTTCATGTTAACGCTGTCCGATGGAAGTCAAAATTAAAAATATTAGCGTACACCATAGATGTGGGAGAAGAGCCCCAGAAAAAAAACATTTTCAAAAAGATTTTAAAAGAAATTCACGTCGTTTTACATTCCAAGAGTAATCCCCATTATACCACAATTACCCAATAATTTCTAATTTTTAATTTTAACTATCATACAATATATTTTGGAGAAGGGCAAAATGATGGTTTCGCAGAACTTTTGGGCTGCAAACGGGCCCATGTCTTTATGATTCCTCTCCTGCCTGGAACTGTATTTAATCTTATAAGGATTTTCTCAATTATCCTGAAATTCTTTTCTAAACTAAAGCGTAGGTTAGTGACAGAGATGTATCTTTATTAGTTTGGTTCGTATTGTTATGAAATGTGGGAACATCTCACGTGTGCTAACTTTTGTTTCAACAAACTTTCATTTACCAAATATATTACAGAAAGTTATTTCGAAATTCTATATAATAGTGCCAGCTTTTACAGTCATTAGCCTAATCATTTCAAATTTAAAAACCAATAAAAGATTTTGTGGGAATAATTTCCCGGTATAACGCAACGTTTTCACATACTACCATTTTGAAAGAACTTGAAGTATCTGGTGAAGAGAAACTTAACCTACCTTCAAAAGCATTTTAATTTAATTGTCAACTGGCTATTAATTTAATTGGGGTTTGGGGAGACATGAGATAACACGTCTCGTTCCCATGTTGGGACTCTTTTGAGTTGATTGTACAAATCCTTTTCAATTTCGATTATCAACAGCGAAATTAAAAAAGATAATACATTGTGTTACGTGTTCTCGTACTCGACTTCCCTTATTTGCTCTCCACATCCTTACCCATCTCACAAAGGTCACTACCACCCACCTTATAGTGATCTTCAACTTATGTTCTAAATATTCATCTTTCCAGCACTATCAAATTCATTAGACTATTACCGAAAAACAGAAATTCTGTCGTGACATAACTTAATTTAATTAATCCCTGTTAAAAAATTCATATTAGAGAACCTATATGGCAGCTCTTCTGGGGGATCAAAGGGATATGCCATTTTCACTAAATTTCATTTAAGCTGGACTAAGCAATCACTCTAAAAACGGTCGGTTCGAATTTGAACTGACCAAGTTCGGAAGGGCAACTAATAGAAATCTGGTCAACTATTCAATTATTTTGTTCAAAGTTGTACCAAACGGGTTTCATTTTTTAACCAAATCTAGTCAAATATCTGAACAATTAAATAGGGTTAAAAAAACACATTTAACATTAATATTATGTAATGGGTCCCTCTGTAAAATTTGTGCCAAAAAATCACGAATTTTTAGACACTAAAAATATCTGCATCAGTGGGAGGGGTTTATGGCCCAATGCCCCTCCCTCCCCCTTTGTGTTCGGCAGTGGTTTCATGTCCATCTGACTGTGACACAAACATAGGTCAGCTTTGAGCGTGTTCAATAATTAACTACCGTCGTGAACTTTCCACTATCGAAGTTTATCATTGAATTGAGTCTAAACTTAAAACTCTTCTTCTCAAGGACTCTCCATCTTAAATTACGGTTCTAATTATGGGACCTTTCCACTTTGATTTGATAGAACTTTTGTGAAATGGAATTACGATTTTATATTTTACAGTTTTATACTTCGCAAGAAGCACTGAGATGTTTAACATGGAATGTGTGGTATAAGAATAAATAGGCCTATGTGTTACACCAGGGAGTTGCCATTAGATTAATGACAACTCCCTGGTTACACAACGTCACGTATGCATAACTACTTTATACATTACAGTACATCACAGGTGCATTACATTACAAAAGGCTACATGTCAGTACATTGCATAACATTATATTACATGGTCACTGTAATTTGTTTACTTTTAAACAGTTTGATGTGAATTTCACCAACACTAGTCACGTATGTGAAAAGACTGTTATTGGGTGAAGTTTGTCCAATAATTGTTGATTTATGAGTTTACCGCGAGGTTAGCTACCGCCTAATTTAATTGGGCAACCAGTACCTCCGGTAACCCCAAAATCCATATGTCAGTTTTATCCAATCAGATCACGAGAAAATGAATTCTAAATTACACGTAATATACTTTTGTCGATTTCAGGACTTATGGCATCCTGGGTGCACCATGTACGTGTGAGCGTCTTTGGCTCGCTCATTTCCTCATCATAGCTGCAATTTGGGCCTGCCATTAGAAACCCAGTGTCCTGGTGATTGAATTTGATCCTCATCTGTCGAGGTGCCGCCAGAATTTTCTTTCTTTTTTTTTTCTTTTTTGGGAGTAAACTGTGCATATGCGCACGAAGCTAGATTACATAAAATGTAGAGAGAAATTTCTTAGCAAAATTCTTTCTACAGTGCCATTATAGGCGCTTATCTGGTTTTAAGTTTCTTCAATTATTCATTTTACCGAGGTCTCATATTTAAGCAGAGTACTGCAAAGATTTACCTGCAGAGAAGCCAAACTCTCAACGTCAACCCGAACGCCCCACAATGGCGTACAGAAGCTGTGAAGGATGGCGTCTGGTAGGGCAGCGGGCAATACCAACCTAAAGCTTTCACTCGATATTTCATATCATATTTGTCTGCACATGGGATTACTTGTACAAAGTTTATACGTTGGTTTAGTTTTTTTTTCAGTCTTTCTTCAGAAAATATGATTTCCTCTCCCGGCTGCCGGCATGCTTGGACTTCGGCTCTCACAGACCCTCTAAGATTTGACATACACTCAGGAAAGGCTGCAAAAATCTTATCAAAATTTTGTGTCATACGTGTGGCTCTTCATGGCCTCAGTGTATCAATAAACAAGGGAAACTACAACTTTGAGCGTATTGTCATGTTTTCCCTTCGCTACAAATATATGCATACGGGGAATTGGCATTCCTGCTGATTGAGACGGTTGCTATGGGAACTTGAAAAGGTTTCCGATTTCCATTTCAAGGAAGAGATTTCACCCTTGGCATGAAGTGCAAACACATGCAGTGTACAGTAGCTGTGGGCCCGTATGTAGCTTTTTCAGTAGGGAGGTTCGATTTTGCCACAAGTGGGACATTTTACCCACCGACTTTGACCGGCAAGTGCCGAAGACGCATGCATCGAATGCTGGAGGCCAGGTGTAGTGCCAGAATTTGCCCGACGGGGCGACCAAGGTCCCCCAACATGGAGAGGCAGCACTCGGAACGCTGACAAAGGCATTGAGTTGCCAAAAGGACGGGGAGTCACAGTTTGCGGCGGTCAAAGCGCGCCGAATGTTTCGCCTTTTTTAATAAGTATTTGAAAATCTGGAGCTTTCATTGGAGAAAATTTTGAATTTCTTGGAAGAAAACTTGGGTTTTTGTGTAAGGAAAATTGAAACTTTGGGTGAAAACTTTGGGGTTTAATTAAAGAATCTGCCCTTCTTATGAGCAAAATCAAACAGATCGTAGAGACGACTGAAGGTTGTTGGTTACATATTTTATCGTACGGATTAAGGTTGGTTTTAAACGAAATTAGACATTTTTTTTTGGCTTTACTTTCACAAATATTTGAAATCTGGGGGTTATATTAAACAAAATTTGAAAAAGTTTCAACTTTTGTAAGGAAAATTGGAAATTTTGAGGTTTTTCTTGAAGAATCTGCCCTTCTCATAAGCAAAATAATGCAGATCGTCGGGGGACTGAAGTTAATCGGGGTTACATTTATAGTACAGTACGGATTAAGTCTCCCCAACGAAATTGGATCATTTCCCCTACTGGGGCCAGCCTTCCCCGATGAAGGGCCAGCCATGCCCACCCCCGTTAGCTCCACCCTTGCTGAAGTTATCTAGGGCGTACGAATGCATGCTTTCTCC
>WURT03362019.1:0-23767 GCA_009936505.3 Holothuria glaberrima | reverse complement strand
CCAACAGTCGCGTTTTTTCATACCATATTTCGCCTAAATCCCAATCTACAGAAATATATATATATATATATATAGTACAGGCTTGAATTTGGAAATTAAAACAGCCATAGAAGGTTTTTTGCAAAGCATTCGAGTAATAATAGCTCTTTTTTAGTTCTTGGTCACGAGTATAACAGGAAGTGAAAGAAAACGTTCCCTTTGGATGAGGAGTGTAAGAAACCTACAGCTTTTAAATTGTGAGGACAACGGCAGGTACTACTGATAAGTCAATTAGGACTACTCTTTTTTGTAAACGTTGAGGGAAGTAATTTGGTTAAGCCTATTGAGAATGGCTTGACGGGGAAAGTCTGATCGGATTACTTAGGCCTAGACTTTTAGTCAAGTCACAAGTCATTTTCGTCCAAGTCAATTCAAGTCACAAGTCATCTAACTTCAAGTCAAGTCACAAGTAATAATTTTCAAAATAAAAAAAAATTAATAAGCCTATATACTAGACTGCAGTTCTTAGATATGGAAATCAGGTGGAAGGTCTTGAAAATTTTTAATCCAAAGAAGTCACACCTTGACATTTTCTTTTTTGGGGGATGGGGGGATTTACGAAATATATTCTGTCCATATACTAATTAATCCAAGCAACAACTTCTCAGGACAATCGATGCCGGGATCATATCAGCTTAACGCACTTAATAGTAGCTAACAATATGTTAAATGAGAAAATAGAACACCAGTGGTGCAAACTTCGACTTAGGCAGATCCAGAATTTCAAACACGAAAGGGAGGGGTGCTTACTCCATAAGGGCAAATTCTGCACCTATGCGAGCCAGTTGTACGAAGCCTCGAAACAAGTTGATGGGTGGTCTAATGAAAGAAAACTTATGTACTTGAATGGTATTTCTGCGGGGCATCTGGCAATAAAAATAAGCACTACATATTGTTAACAAGCTTTGGTACCGTCTAAAAAAGGTGGTGTCGAAAAGGGGGACTACCGCCGGGAAAGCCTCTTCTGGCCATCTACGTCTCGGCGTAAGGGCAGTTTTGGTATATTAAACATAGTGGAAGGTGATTGAATAACATCTGGGCAATTTGAGCTTGGTGACTTTCGCGGACGACCGTTCAGGACGAGACGATATATTCTCACCACAGAAATGTTCGCTTGGACAATCCATCATCAGTTATAGGCCCTTCTGCGAAAACACTACTTGTCAACAACCATTACTGTCCATCAGTTTCATCATAGGCGTACGAGGCGGGGGAAGGGGCATATGCCCTCCCAATTCGGACAAAAATAATGGATCCATTTGGGCAAATAGCCAAGAAAATAAATTATGCACTTTAATTGGGGCAACTTGGTCCAAGTTCTGATTCGGGCAAAAATTATCCCTGCCCCCAAAAATATTGACCCCCGTACGCCTATGAATGTCATCTCATTCGAGCTGATTTCTTAACAAGAAAAAGGTTGACCTTTGGGTAGTGATTTTTTCAGGAGGTACGGTCAAGAACCATGGGTTTGTTAAAAAAATATGTGTATCTTTCGTTCATAACTCTTGATTCAATTGCATAAATTATATCCTGAACGAACAATTACACGCAAACGTCGTAAAAATCCTCTCAATATTTTAAGTTCTTATGGAAATGGAAACGTTTTAAAAGTAAGAAGGGTATTCCTCAAGCACAGTGACACTCAGCTTTTTTGCGCTTTATGGCTATCCTTCATAAACGTGTCAATCTTTTTTCCATATGGTAATAGGTTTTCTGTAAACCTGTGGAAAAGTCACCCATTAAACTGAATGTATGCTTAAAACGGTAAGAAAAAAGAGGAAGTATTCCTGATATTGCTCTAAAAGATTCATGACGAGTAAAACTGTTTTATTATTAAATTATATTATCGGAAAGATTCAGAAAAATTCTGAGAAAGCACCGTTGAGGATGCCATGATTCCCTCTCATAGGGCAAGGCGTCCGTGTATGATATGGTGGACTGTACGTATGCACACAAATATGGAAACTTTTAGATGACAGGGTGATTTTGCTATACATGAGGAGGTGGAAAATGCTTAGTTCAGCAAGGGCTCTTGGAAATTTATATTCTTTATATAGAGCTTTAAAAGATACTAAAAATAGTGTTCATAACGTGGAGATAAAATCAGGTTAAGAAGTATTACACTTGAGGAGGACACTTACAGCTCATGAGGTCATCACTCCTTCGTCGATCGCAAGTTTTGGCTTTGTAATCACATAGTGATCCCATCGATTTTAAATTCCCTTAATCCACACATACAAAGACAGTATTTATTTCCCTTTATTTTCAAACCATGTAGTTTCGTTTTCTTGCCACTCATATTTTAAAGAAATGGGGTGTTCTTTTATTTTCATTTATATTTGTAGGCATGAGGGGAGCATATATATATATATATATATTCCTGCTTTGATAAGGGCTATGCTCTATCTAGGATTGGTATTAAAATTATATGTATATATAATATATAAAAAAATATTATTATTATTATCATTATTACTATTATTATTTTTATTTTTATATAATATTATTAAGATGGATTGTAGCTACTCTGAGTTTCACGCTCTTACACTTCAAGGCATGAGTGGTTCTTAACTGTACTCAGGGAGGATCCCTACAGTTGGCTGGTCTTGTATATCGGCGATTGCTATGGGGACACTTGGACACAATTTCTGACGTTTCTGTTTAGCAGAGATGCTTTGTCTACTGAGAATATTGCCATTTCTCTTCCGTACACAGACTGCACTGTCCGTGGGCGCTTGATGATGTTCCAATAAATATTGGAGCTTGTGTTACATGGACTCTTACAAGCCCAAATTATATTTCGACAGCTCCGTTTCTTTCTTGTAAGATTCTTTGTGAAAGGATTTCTTGTGATTGTTAAACCGGGCCTTAAAATCTCCTCGTGTTATTCCTATGTACGTCTGTGCACTGAAAAAGAAACCGCATCTAACTCTAACTCTTGACTGAGTAGACAATGGATGATTTCAGACATGCTCCCTCTAGTGGGTATTTGGATTTGTCGAGGCAGTTGCAGGAGTTTGATGTTTGGTCAATTGATTTAAATTTCATGATCGAAACAGTTTATACAACTTTCGACCTATATATATATATATATATATATGTATATATACATACATATATGTAGATAAATATGTATATATATATAAATAGTAAAATATGGTTCCGCGTGCTGGTTGTATAAAATACAGAGTATAGATAATATATGTGCTCAAAATCCAACAAGAAATAAGAACAAGAGTCATAAACTCCCTCCCCTCAAAGTTCTCCCTACCCCCTCCCCCATTGTGGCTAGAAAACAACCACAGAACCTTCGTTCCATGCTGGTTCGAAACAGCTTCCAAACACCAATGCCAACACAAGATGTAACAAACCTCGTTGCCTCGTGTGTAACCATATAGTCACGAATAGCTCGGTGAGGCTCGGCAATATCCTCCCGTGTCCCCACCCCCGCGAACTACGACACTGGGCACGTGGTGTATATCCTCTTCTGTGACATATGTCCCGATGCCGTGTATGTGGATGAAACCTCCCTAAAATTTCGTTTACGCTTCAACAGTCATAAATCCAGCATCAGGAACAACCCCCGGTTACCCTGTTGCAGCCCATTTCAATAAGCCCAGCCATACCTTGGCCCACCTAAAATGCGTCATTATTAGGACTGGCCTGTTCGATGAAAACAACAGGAAACTCTGTGAACTCACATTTATTTACAAACTAAGATCAACACGTAACTGGTCTGAATGAGGATTTAGCGTTCTTATCTAGGTACTCATTTGCTAAAGAACATCGATCTTCGTGTAGCGGTTCACTGTACTTCTATTCATTACGGCCCGAGGCCCTATGTACAGCTTTTTTTTTTTTAAAAACGCTTCGTTCAATTTGTCATTTAACTATTACAACACTGTATCAGTTGAAGCTGAAGAAGGTCTGAGGCAGACTGAATATCCTTTATGAGTTACTCTTGTTCTTATTTCTTGTTGGTTTTGAGCACAACTATATTATCTATACTCTGTTTGTATAGGCTATGTATATATATATATATATATATGAATATAACACCTAAGAGAGACAGTTTCCTTTGTTATTTAAGAGGATCCTAATAAGGAAAAATGTCTCCATAATGTTTTAGGTACTATCTCTAGATATTTTTGCACAGTCGGAAATAGTTTTAGAATGTTCTTTGGACTCTAAAAATCAAATTTTGATAGTTTCAGGGTTAATTAGAAAATTAGGTAAGAAATTAGTGTGTAAGTCAATGGAAATACCTCCCAATTATATATAATTTAAAGTTTATATATAAATATATCTATATATATATGTATAGATATTAGAATAGTTAAGTTCCACGTATACTCCAAGATTAAAATAGAAAATAAGAACAAATGCAACAAAGAGCATAACTGGTTGATTAGCGGAGTACAAGATCTGCAATTTTATTTCGAAAAAAATTGCAGATTTTGGATTTTGTACTCCGCTAATCAACCAGTTATGCTCTTTACTGCATTTGTTCTTATTTTTTCTCTCTCCTCTCTCTCTCTCTCTCTCTCTCTCTCTCTCTCTCTCTCTCTCTCTCTCTCTCTCTCTCTCTCTCTCTCTCTCTCTCTATTCGTGATGAAGTAAACCAGTCAATGGTAGAGTGCTCAACCTGTGAGGGGAGAAAAAACCACAGAACATTCGTTCTATGCTGGTTCGAAACAGCTCCCAAACACCAATACCAACACAAGATGCAACAAATTTATTTCATTGTGTTTGTATTTCTCCTAAATCTTTCTATATATATATATATATATATATATATGTATGTTTATATATATATTGCCAACCTGGGATTTCAAGATTCTTTGAAAAAACCGCTTGGGGAAATCGACTACAATGGGAAAAATTCGGTTCCCCCTTTCGAAAGTACGATCACTTTTTAATAGGGGTATGATAACGTCCTTTTAACCACACAATTTATATACAGTCACTTCAGTGTCGACGTATTCATGGACACGTATCTGTTAACACGTACGGACTGAAAAAACGTTGATGTTAACCGTTTCGTAAAGGCGAAATAACCGCTTATGCATTTCATTGTGTTTGTATTTCTCCTTAACGAAACCGCAGTATATAGATTTCCCCTAACAGTAGAAATACGCGTTACATAAAAGTCACTCAAGAAAACACATAAAATGTTTATTAAATTTGATTTGTCGATGTTAAGTAAAATCGACAGATTCTCCCACAGTAAGATTGCTTCATCAACGATCTCAAAAACAGCGTGTGAGGGACCATAATCACGTTATCACTGGTATTTAGGAGGGAAATCCTGAACCAACAGTTAGTCTTGAAAGTCAGAAATCGGTATATGGGAAACATTACCAGTCATACCTGCCATAGAGTCTAATGGAGATGATACAACTAGTAAATGGATGTTTCATTTGGTAGAAGTACAAGGTTTCTACAGGTGTACTGCATCCAACGGGATAGGACCCAGCATAAGCAGTAACAATGTTAACCTATAAGGTAGGCAATATTTCTTGTAATCTGAAAGCCCGACATCCTAAAGTATTTGATGAAAAGAAAACTTGCTAGTGAGTGAAATATCACTTTGAACATTTTATAAATCGTGAATTTGAATTTTATTCCACTTAAAATGCACATGCAATGGAACCCATTCTCAAAAAATACGGTACAACGAGTTTTAAAGATAAGAGTTTAATTCTTCTTTTCACATTGACTGAATAAAGTCGTCCCCCCAATGTTTTGAGTGAAAAATGTATAAATGTGGGGTGGAGTCTATTGATGGCAATTATTTTAGAGTAACATACAGCAAATACTCATGAAAAAATTGGGTCTACGGAAACAAAAACTACAAGTCAGCGTTGAAAATCATGTCACGTAATTTGTGATGGGTCCAAATGACGTAGAGTTTAAAGATCACAGTGAATGGATATGTAATCGTCATTTTTATGTCAGTTTGTTTTATGTCTTGTCCAAAAAGCTCATTAATGCAGTTAATAATGGCGTGATAGGAAGTGGCAATAGTCCTATATATTTTCAGGTGAGGTAGGTTGCTAATTTTAATTAAGTCGGTGGATTTTTTTTCTCGACATCATTCTTTGTTGGTACAACTTATTGACTGCTGTGTGAGATGTGATTAATTTACCATTATGCAAAGTTAAAGCCGATTTAAGCTTAACTGAGATTTTATTGTGCTTTCTTCAAAGTTCCACCTAGACGTACAGCTACCATCACGATCATATCATTTATCTGCATGGCTACTGTATCCATTTTGATAGCGGCGATTCTCGTCCATTACAGAGGTAACGTAAAAGCTTTATGAAAAAACTATCATACCGGGTCTTTATTTTTTAAAAAGATCACATATATCCATATGTTTTAAATCATTTGAGATATAGATTTATTGGAAAGGGAAGGAACAACGTTTAAGTAACGTTAGAACAACTGTTGTTACAATAACTACATGGTAAAATTTCTGATAGTGTAGAAGTCTGATACTTTATCAACTTTATATCAGTACATTCATGTTTCGTGTTAAGTTAATGTGCTTGTCATGTGATTTACCGTAGAACATACCTGTGTTAAGTTAACTAAAATATTAATTCAAAATTTTTTCAGTCGAATGTTCTCAAGTCAGCACGTCAAAAGAAAAAGTAAGGTAATCACATTTCTTTTCATAGTAAAACAATAAACGGTAAATTAAAATGAAGAATGTATAAGAAATTGAAAACCGTTCAAGAAAAAAGGTTACAAAATCGGTGCAAGTTTAATGAGTGGTGTAACAGTGCTTAAAAGTATTCATTCGACCTAAAAAGAGAAAATCACTTTATGTTCCAACTTTTATTGTATAAATTTATAAACTGGTAAGCGTGATAGTTTCACACACTTATTTCTAGAACAACAAAGGAGATACCAGTATTGCTTCTACTGTTACTTCTGCGTATGCAACAATGCTTGGCGTCGGTCAGTCAGTTTCCCAATCGGCAAAAGGTGGGTCCATTTCATTTTGCCTACAGCAATGCTAATATTCGATGAGGTTTGTAGTTGGTAAGAAAGTGTATCATGTACGTGTATGACGTCATCTCGTAAACACAGTGCAACTTGAGAGAGGGCTAAATATTAATGCAACTCCCTGCACCAGCGACTAGTAAATATCAAAGTAAGGCTATTTGTCATTGTTTAATTACGGCTAAAATACTTTATTCCAGGTATATTCTCCCTGCCAGATCATAGTTATTATATTATATCACATTCGTTTCTTTCCATGTGAACTAGAAAATTGTCTAAATTATATCACATTTATGCATACATGTGAAATTTGCCTTTAAATTGTAGTTTAAGGAAAACATTTGAAAACATTTTCAGTAATTGTTGTCGACAGTAATTGTTGTTTAACTGTTCAAAGTAAGGATTAGACCATTCATTGTCATTTTAAAAATAGGCCACTAAATCCTAGTAGTTGATTCTGGTACTGTGATAGACAATATGTGGAGAAAAGCAAAGTTACCATTAGAAACGAACATTGCTCGCAAGTGAATGTAAGATGCTGTGTCTCCTTCCTAACACCTACCTGCAATGAATCCCTTTTAACCGAAGAACAACGTCTAAGATAAATGTTCTCATGATACTTTCTTCAAAGAACGACTGTCAAAGAAAACGAGAATGAGCAACTTGACACCTACTACATTCAAAAAAGAGGAAATGCAAAGGAAGAGCGATCAAAGGTAAATAAACACAAAGACAACTTTTATCTGCAGAGTTCTCAACTAATCATACACACAATTTTCATAGCCTGTACAGTTAAAACTGATAATGGGGCCAGATCGTTATCACTTCAAAGATACCGGCTAAGAACTTTAACCAAACGCTGCACCACTAGGCACTTTTCTGGGACTTTTTATGGGAACTTAAAGACATTTGGAAGAATGTGCATGTTACCTCATCATATGCAATGCCCTTTCTAAAGTGTAACGTAATTCATTCATTCATTTATTCATTTATTGATTCTTCAACAACTTGAAGCAGTATGCATACAAAATTGCGTTACCCTTAAAATACGATAAAAGCATAACAGTGCTTACATTAAATAGCCAAATATAAGACATTACTGTACAAAATGAAATGTTGCTCATATACTGAAGGTATTCGAAGAAAGCAGAAAGGGTACATTAATCACACTAGCAAGTTGGGAGAGGGAGGAATTGCAAAAACTCTAAAGAGCTTACCTAGGCAACTATTTCCTTAAAGAAAAAGCAAAAAAAAAAAAAAACATAATACACACGCGCCTATAACCATATAATATGAATACAAGCTACATTTTTAGCCCCAGTTTCTTATTTTAACTTAAAGAAGTTTACGCCCACCCTTACCACCCCCAAAAAGTACCGGAGTAAATAGACCTACATAACAGGGTAAGTTGTGCACTAGCTAGGATTTGCTAAGGAGGTTCTTCTTAAGGTTGTACTTAAAACTTGTGACTGTAGAGAAAGTTTGAGTTCTTAATGGCAGAGAGTTCCATACATTAACCGAACGATGTTTTAGGTTCCCATAGGAATTCTTGTTATGACAGGGATATGAGTGGAGGTCAGCTCGTTGGCGAGTATTATGAATCTGTCCATTATACTTTTTAACTTATGGGGTACTTTACTGTTTTTGTATTCAAAAGTAAACAAGCAATGCTTAGGTTGGCAAGATCAGGTACCTTCAGTAACTTGTGTGAGCACACGACTCAGCCCCAGCTATGTAACGGATAGCCCTTTTCTGTAAAAACATCAATTTGGTTAAAGTGGTGTTGCCTGTACCACACCAAACAACCAAGCAGTAAGTAAGATGGGACATTATTAAACTTAAATAAACAGACCGCAGAATAAAATAAGGAAAGATATGTTTAAGCTTACTCATTATTCCCACTCTTTCGCAACACATTTAGAAATGGCATTAAAATGGTCCCTCCATGACAATATGGAGTCAATCCAAACACCTAGGAATCTAGTTTTATCAACACGAATAATTATAGGTTTACCATCTAAGCAATATGAAAATTTACTTTATCATAAGGTTTACCAAACACCATATAGTTTGTTTTGTCAACATTTAGGGATAATTTATTTGCTTTAAACCAGTCATTGAAATTATTGAGTTCATGACATATAGTTTCTTCTAATCTTCTGGGGCTGTCCCTGGAAAAGAAAATATTTGTATCATCTGCAAATAATACGAGGGATGAAGTAGCAGACACATTACTAATATCATTTACAGATAAGATGGATAACAATGGGCCAAAGATTGAACCCTGAGGTACTCCACATTTAATAACTAAGAGGTCAGAGCTTCTACCATTAAAACTAGTGAACTGTTTTCTGATTCGAATGTAACTGTGGAACCAAGATAACCTTGTGCCTCTAATCCAAAGTATCATGAGCTTTGGTGTCAAAAAGCCTTTGACAGATCTAAGAAGATACCAACTGTGGTGAGGTTTTGCCCAATTGCTTCATAAATTTTATCTACAGCATCAGTAAGGGCCATTTCCGTTGATAAAACAGTGCTGAAACCATACTGACCATCAAACAAGATATTATGCTTATTTAAAAAGGCTATCAATCTGTTGTAAACAATGCGTTCTAGTATTTAGATAAACTAGTCAACACTGAAATTGGATGATAATTGGCTAGCATCTTCGGATCACCTTTCTTAAAAATCAGGACAACCTTTGCAAGTTTCATTCCGTAGGGAAACACACCATTGGATAGAGAAATATTGAAAATATGCGCCAAAAGGAGCTTCAAGTAAGTATATAACATTTCTTTTAATAGATGGTGTGAAATTGTCAAAGCCGACAGCCTTATTCGATTTGAGGCAATGAAAAGTAACCTTAAGAATTTCATCTGGTGTGACTGGGAACGAGAATAAGTAGTAAGGGTTATCTATTATTTGCACAGGAATAAGACTGTATATTTTCTGAAAGTGATGGTCTAATTTTTACAAAGTACTCATTAAAGGCATTTGCTATTGTAGAAGGATCACGTATAATATTGTCACCATCAATAAAAGAGTCAGGCACACGTGGAACATTATTTTTCCTCATATTTAACAAGTTATTTTTAACTGACCAAGTACCTTCAATGTCATATTGCAATTCCTTAAATTTACAAGAAAAGTGGTGTTTCTTTGCTACACGAATAACATGATTTAACTTATATCTGTACATGCGATACCTTGATTTATTGAAGTGCGAAGGGAGCTTCAAAGAGACTCTGAAGAGCTTATTTTTGGGTTTTATAGATTTAAGAATTCCATTCGTAATCTACGGATGTGGTTTGCGTTTGTTTCTCTTCTAGTCTAGTGGCGAATCTCAAAAAGAACTCTAAATAATTGACCCACCTGGGACAGTTTTGTAAAATATAGCGACTATGCTTAAACTATTGCTTACAATGTACCTTAAATTTTCGATTGGTTGTCCCGAACATGCAAATTTTCAAGGTCAAAGGTCAAAAAGGTCAATTTTTCACAGTTTTAGTATTTTTGACACACTTTAATATGACGTGACATATAAAATGCTGTGAGTCAAAATGAATAGTTTATACAGTTTTAAAGTGCTCAAAATATAATGAAAATAATAGAATTATAATCTGTTTATAGAGTGTTATTGTAGCCTTAACAAAGAAACTTGAATAACATACTTAGACATATTGAACGGTCTGTTTTCAACACCTTTAAATTCAATTCTAGACCATTGGTGAAGACGGAGAATAAAATCGTCCAGAAACTGTCCCAAGCGTTGTGGAAACTATGGACAGGTGATGCTTAAAATATAACTTTTGGTTTTTGAATGTTTCTTAAGTTTACGAACACACAAAGTTTTAAGGTCAAAGGTCATTAAAGGTCGCACTTTTTTAGCTTGATCTGCATTTTTCGTCTTTTCCCATAAGGACCCCTCACAAAATCATAGGACTTCAGACAACACTTATTCAAATACTTTAAAGCAACTTTGACAGGGGTGAGGTGAGGTCAGGTGGGGTGAGGAGCCATTGCCCCCTTCGTGGTAGGATGACACCCACGTCGGGAAATTTTTCCAATCTTTTTTTGGAGAATGAGTGTGTGCGATGAATTTTTACATCTCCGACGGCGACTGGTTTTTGGTCGGCCCAAGAGTTTAGTTGAGTTACTCTCAAAGAGGACTACTGCTTCAATCAAAGCCTCAAATTTCGGTTTTACAAAATACATTGCGAACCCCACCTTTGACATTTTCTTTAAAAAATTCTCAAATTTTTAAATATACCCCAGTACCAATATTTAAAATTTCTCCACACAAAATCCCCTTTTGTAAGATCCACATAAATCCCCAATAATTTTTGGGCAAACGTTTATCCTTCTCGGTTACATATGTAGAAGATCTTATCAACAAGAGGTTCTATTCTTGTCGTTTCATGAAACACTGCTGTGGGTTGGTCTGGGTGGTCGGTTTGGAGGGTTTAAAGTATTCCCAAATTGATGACACTTTGGTCTCAGGTGGTCTAAGTATGTTGCTTTGTCGCTTTTGGAGTGGTCCTGCTTTTTCCAAACCGAATAATGGGTGGTCTTAACACCAGAAACTAGACCAACGTACACCTTTACTACCGAGTAAAAGTGCACGAGGGAACGGATAAGTTCTTGCCTGCATCTATCTTCTACAGGCAATTTTATTTGAATTGACCTTTATAGTTCTATAAGGAGCAACGTAAAAGTTGTAAATGTTGTAAAGGATACTAATATAAGAAAACAGTAAATGTTCAATTGTGTACAACTGATGAAGGATATTGCAAGTTTGAATATAACCTGCATTTATTTTTTTCATTTTATTACGTTTCGAACATATTTGTCATATTGATACATCATTCTTAAAGTTTTCATTAGAATCTGCATTTCATAGTAATAAAAAACTTGAGGTGTTTTAAAGGGTAAAATTATTTAGGGACAATATGTTGTATTTTGTTGGTTGGAATGATAGCCACACTGATACAAAGTTTTTGGAAAGCTAAGAAACAATTTTATTTCACCCTTTGATGGCCTGTAATTCACCAGGAATGTTACAATTGAGGGTTTCTGATAGGCATATTTCTATTATGAAACTTATCTCAACAGCAGTAATTTTTTTCATTCTGACATTACCTGTTGAAGGTGCAGGAGAATAAATAGTTTAGATATCGAAGACAGAAAAAAATTTTCAAAATTATGTTCCCTTATTCTTACTTTGAATATTTGAGGTACTGATTGATGAACGTCAACAAAATTTCACCGCTCGATCCACTTGCATGGATACAATTGTTATAAGAACTGGAGGAGAGGTGTGTGTGTGTGTGAAATGAAAGAAGTAACTTAAAGTCTTACACAAATAATTTCATAAAATAATCTAAAACAAAAACATATGACATTACTTTATAAATTTTAGTAATATTAGTAGTTTTTCATCAAGAATTACTTTGCAGAGTGCCCTTATAATAAAACAATCTTTCCTTTATTGTTTATCATTAAACTGTAAAAGTTTGCAAGGGAAACAAATCACATCAGGCAATCCGTTGTTGGAAGAACCTCTCTCCTGACTCTCTTCTGAGTATCCATGAACAGGAAATTAACAATCAGCCAATTCGACTACTGCAATTGTTTTGACATTTTACCGTTACTGTGCGAAACATTCCCGGTACTATATGAAAAAGTGACAATTTAGCCAGCAGTATGTCTTATGAACAGTTTCGGGATATGCACGGCATAGCCCATTGCATTCCAATCTACAGCGATAAAGCAAATTGTAGTTTATGGACTGGAAATATATAAGAGAAAGTCTATTTGACATCATCATTGATTGGTAAACGTGCCCCTGGCAATAATTTACTTCTTACTTCAAACTGCCTTAGTTTGGACTGTTACACATACTCTTCAGGCTACTTAAAGCTTTCTGTAATACTATGAGAACACTTTATGTTATTATGGTTTTCGAAAAGTTCACTCGGGTGAGCTTTTTCGTTAATAGCAATAAGCAAATGTAAGAAGCCAGTTTTAAGTGGACACGGAAGGTGCCAGTTGGCACGAATTCAGGCCTTGCTGTTGTTGTTGTTGTAAAAAGCTCATGATTTGCACTATATATAGTTGAAAAAGTGGCATATTTCACACATAAAAATAGAAAGCATGAGGTCAAGGTGGTTAATGGATAAACCTTTTAATAGAAAGTTTCGTAGCCTTTCAAATCCAATCAAGTACGTACCGTGAATGGACTGACATATTTAAATTTCATTTTAACTATACAATAGACCTCTTTATTACAACTCTCGGCAGGTGAACTAAGAAATGGATTCCTTATACGCCAAGTTATAGTATTGAAGGTAAATGCTAAAACCCTACACCTACCCTTTTATGGAAACTGACGTTTCGCATCATTCTTAGAAATGAACTATATTGAGTAATGTGAAAGATTTAGCACTATTCCGAATTATTACGTATGTTCTCGCACAGTGATCAGCAGCTTCGCCGCTATATGTTTGCCCCATGTCGAGTCAATCCGTCATTTTGAGTCTGTTAAAGTTTGACTCATTCAAAGACTGCCATTCTTTTATGATGTTTTTATTTGTAAAGACCAATACATACATAGAGAAGATAAGCATCACCCATCTTTCCTTCTGGCAACAGTTCCATTTTGCAGTATAAATATAGTTTGCTGCTAATGTGTCAAGGATTGAATGCATTCTTGGAGATATATTTGTTCTCAGTTTGCCTTGAAAAATTGAAGGTGTTTAAATTTGAGTAAGTCGTTTAAAGGGTATGTTACATGTTTTTAGACAATACAAATGCAATTCAACTCGTCTAGACTAAATGCACTAATTTAAACCTTTGGACCTACACGATGTATCCAGAGGGCTTTTTTCTGCCATCGTGACAACTTTCTGCTTTTGTGAATCATTAAGACTCAGAGTCCAGAAACAGATAAATGTTCTGCTAAGGAGAGTTCGGTACACTGAACAGTGAATACGAGTAAGTTCGATTAAGTGTATTTAATCAACAAGAACAGTTTTATTAACTTAAGCCAGTTTCGGTAGAAAACACTTGGTGAAATAGTGTGTCAAAATATGGAACACTATGGGGGTTGTGAAGATTTGTTAAGTTCTGTGTTTTTTGGCATGGCAACATGTGTCTTTCATAAACATTTAACAGTTTGATACACATTTCCAATGTGCAAGGCATTGTCCTGCATTTCCACAGGTTGGAAATGAGGCAATGTGTGGAAGACCAAATGACACGTTTGGACCCAGGTAACATGTGGCAAACTGGGGTAGAGTAGGTAATGTGTGGAATTGTGTGAAGGGGTGTGGTGCTGAGTAAAGCAAACTCAATAATTTTATTCTTCTCACTAGTCTTGTTTGTCACACTTTGTCTTGGTTTGTCACATGTGTCAACTTGACACACCTTCCTCACTCTGACCCAGATTTCCAGATGTGACAATGCAGGGAAACGCGTGATCCTGTGTGCCAGATTGGTTTCAATACCACATACGTCATCGCTCATGACCACTCTTTTTTACTATGCCCTGCAACATGTGTTTATGTGTTTTCACATGTGGCATGCCACACGTTTTTATAAGGGTAGTTTCAACTTTAGCTAATAAATGTAGATACAAAAGGCAAATGTTATCCAGTTTTGAAGATTAAAATGGATGAAACAAGTTTACTAATTAAGGTTTGGTCAGGACAAATTTTCAATGAGCAGAATTTTCTGATGAACTTAACTACATACAGGCACAACTTAAGACATTTTATTGTAACCTGTTTTTTCTTAATTTTTAAATGTAGTTTTATCCATTACATAAAAAGTAGAAAACTAGAAAACAATTTTAACTTTCAAAATAAACCCCTCAAGGAATAACAATGCTCTTAGTGTCCTTGAAATTAAGGTTGAAAAACGAGGCAAGCTTTAGCCATATTTGGTATGACCAACTTTCCACGTCACATATTTACATATTTAGCTCATGTTTATTCTTTGTTTATAAAAATAGAAATATAAAAAAAAATAGAAATAGAAAATGTGGAATAGAAATTGCTCTGTAAAAAGGTCAATATTTAATGGATTTTAATGGGAATTTCTTCTATTTTCTGGATTTTTTAAGCTGTTAACATCAAACATCCAACTATGTTATTTTCTTGTCACCAGATCTTTAATGAGTTCCATTAAAAACGAAAGGTGATTGAAACAGGGCTGCATGTAAACTCTAAAAATGTGAAAGTAATCTTTAGTACTTAGTCTGCCACTTCAAACGCAACCCACAGCTTCATTTTGAGATAACATTGAATGACAGACATAATATATTTTCTCTTTCTGTTTGCATGCATTAATCGCAGTTTGCAAAATCGATGTATTGATTAAATTTACGACTATTAGGCTATTGCTGTAAGAAGAGCAATGACCTTTTCTGCTATATTCTTTTCTTAACACTCTAGCTATACAGTTCTTTTCTTCGTATCTCTACATCCCTACAAACACAGTGCGTCTTAAAAACGTTCTAAAATGTTCTCATAACGTGTCAATACGTGAACAAAGTTTTTAAAACGTTTTCTGGACGTACTGCTTTCTTGAGTGTAAAGGAAGTACCTACTATACATGTATACTTTCAGGATAATATTTTAAGCATGGCATGTAATCTGACGAATATCACGAAACTGTATCTGCGGAGTTTTCAGCAGGTCACAACTAAATAAAGCAATGACCAGATTCCTAATTCTTTGAATGTGAGTAATAATGTCACAGACGTGGTAACCTTGAAAGATTATGAGAAATTGGTAAAACAGATCAAACTTTATCTTGGTTTGACGTTTAATTCAAAACTTGATGTACTTGTCACGCAATTAAATAACAACCATCCGGATCCACCGGAATAAGAATGCGAGAACGTGGATCACATACTGATCACATTCAGTGTATGATCTCTGTTGAATGAACAGCAACTTGATAACGCCAAATCAAACACTTTTTAATATTTTGAAACCTTCTTGCAGTACA
This sequence comes from Holothuria glaberrima, assembly GCA_009936505.3. NCBI lineage: Eukaryota > Metazoa > Echinodermata > Holothuroidea > Aspidochirotida > Holothuriidae > Holothuria > Holothuria glaberrima. The sequence goes on along the minus strand of WURT03362019.1, from coordinate 7,705 downwards.
CGAACTTGAAATGAATCGAAAAACTAGTAAACTTTTCCAACAATAAAAAAAAAACCGAAAAGAGGCAATTTTGAACTGCTACTACCTCGCCATGCAACATTTCTACTCATTCTGAAGGGCTATTTTAAAATCTGCAAAAAGACAGGACGCACACACTGTACATTAAATTATAGACCATTCCTAATCCTTTCCAATGATACTAAACATCATTTGGTTTATGGCAGACATCGATTTGAAAAGTGCATTTGAATTTCCCCTACCCCCTAGTTTAGCATGAAAAAGCACTATGAGGAAACCTCAAAAATCTGAGATTTTTACTACCTTGCTGGTACAATGGATCTCCACACCCGTTCTCAAAATGACCAGGAGAGCCCCCTCTACAAGTTAAAAGTGCCAAACATTTTCCACCTTGGGGGTGAAGCGAGCACGAAAATAGACTGCTCTTTTGAGAATTGGCTCCCGGACTAGCGCACCCTTTTGCTCTATTGTTGCACCCTCTTCACTGGCTTCCAGTCAGGACTCCTTTTAATTTCAAAATTCTTGTCAATGTTTGTAAGTGCTTGCGCTCCCAGACCCCAAACTATCTTTCTGAATTCATTATTCTGGCAACCTCATCTTACCCTACTCGATCCCGTTATGATAAACTTCTGCGCCATATCCCAAAGAAACGAACAGTAACCGGTGACAAATTGCTCGAGATAGCTGCACCACTTCTATGGAATGATCTCCCACGGAACATCAGGGAGGTCACATCCCTTCAAATTTCCAAGTCCCGACTTAAAACTTACCTTTTTGGTTGATCACTTAGCTCTTTGTGTCTTTTCATGTGTTTCATTGTTCATTTCTCGTCTAACGTTTCACTTTTATACCTTTTTGTGGCTTGCAGTGTTCATTTGATTTTGAAAAGCGCTGGGTTCATTGTTAGGGCGCTGTATAAATTAACTTTGGTATTGGTATTGGTGTTGCTAAATAAAGAGAACTCCCTTTTAACGAAAATAAAAGGTAACAAGGTTACGTTGGAACTAACTTTTTCAACGAAAAGTGCTCAGGTTTTAACAGTGGCCTACAAACACATTCCTCTTCACAGGAGAAAATAACACATGGTTGTAAAGGGAACGGGTTTACTGTCACATGGATTAAGGCCAAATGTATATTTTAAGTAAAGCCATGTGTCAAAATTTCCTCTTAACGGATGGACCAATCTTATTTGGTCTTACATATCATTTATGGAGGTAAAATGTTAATTCAATGGTAACTCTTTAATTTATATTCATCTACCCCCTAAAAATCGATTATATCAAAATGTGAACGGTGAATTGCGACTCGTGAACCTTAATCTTTGCATTTAGAGGTCTGTGAAACACAATATCCTAACCCGGGGTACCTTTCCACCATGTTTGAAAATAAATAGGCTTCAGTCGTTCAGCAGAAGCTCTTAACAAAAAAAAAATCTGAATAAAATACTGTAACAGTAATTTCACCTTTTAACAACGTGACCCTGGACCCAAAAGTCACGCTTAGAATTGCTCGACAGAAACCAGGCTCCCTGACGGGGAGTGGGAGCCACCCGTAGCTTCGACATCCCCAGTGTCAATGTGGATATGGAGGGGATATAAAGAAAAACCTTTCCACCATACCATACCACTGCAGGATATATTTTGTATCGGTATGTACTTGAAAAGGCGAGTTGCGGCTGATTTAATGGTTTTGGATCTGAATCGTAAATGAAAGCGAACAAAGAGAGCTAAAAATTTCTACACATGAAAGAATCCGTACCCATTTTGAAAAGAAATAGAAAAGCCCGGGCGGTTGTACAAAATCTACCTTTCTTTGATCGGTTTCCGTACATGAAATTCCAAATGAAAATTTGCAGAGGATCTAGCAGATATTATAATTTGCGTACTGAGAACAAAACAAATGTATCCTAAAGTAGTTTGTATTTACCTTACACACATCCAACTGTGCCGGTTCCTTACTAAAATCTTGCACCACCAAAACTTCTACAAAATGGATTAATACATGTATATGACATTTCTGTAACTCCTGTGGGTGCAATGATACAGAATTATTTAACGTCGCTTTCAATCTGGTTCTGGGTGCAGATAAGGTAGCAAAAAAAAAAAAAAAACTACATTTTAACAAGATTTACAAATACATCCAAAGCATTAGGAACAAAAGCTAAACATTCTGGTAGGAGCAGCGAGCCTAGTCTCCATAAACACAGTGTACAGACTAACACGATCTTCATGTGGAGCATGACGGTATTTTAGATGCTATACGCTTAGCGATTGTTTCATTCAAAGATTTAGTAGACAAAATTCTGAAAAAAAATCCCTGACTGCCCCAAACAGCTAGAAAAAACTGGAAATTGCAGTAGAGTTCCAAGCTAAACGAAACGATGACCTGGTATGCAATTCAGTTGGTAAGATCCTGTTCTGAAAACGAAATTGGTAATCTAAAATATAAGCCCAAGGCCCAGTCTGAGCGCATTAAAAAACTTGAGAGTTTGTTGAGAAGAAAACAATATTAGCCTTGTCGGCTATTTCTCCAAGGAAAATGAAAACAAACAAGTACGAGAATATTACCTATTCGATCCTGGTCAAAAATTCAAGATGACCGATGTATGTATACAGAGGGCTCACGGAGACGGGAAGGGTAACAATGGCCTATCCTACAAACTGCTTATCGTTTAAGAACAAAATTGATATTCTTGGAAATGCAAGATTGTTATCTCGGGATTAGTCTTTTTTCATACTCAGTCTGGATGACCTAACTAAAGCTGATCTTAGCGACAAGAAAAAGTGGTCACGAGAAGTGAAGGAACTCTACAATAATATAAAAAATGAAAGTACGTTTCACTATAAGACACTGGAGAGAAGTGAAACGTGGGCTTCCATATAGTATTTAGAACAGCCCATCTCAATACATATGTGTAGGCTACACATATCTTTTCTAGGCTCAAAGTAATTTTTTCAAAATGCCGACGCCCTAGACGCGAGAAATCTAAATTCTCAAGAAAGTTAGACCGTTTCGTCATGACACCTGGTACAAATCAATTTCTTTATCTTTTTCCTAACTTTTCTCTAAATCTCCCATATTTACTTCTTTTTTCTCTCCTTCTTTTGTTTACGCTGTCCTGTAACCTGCTTTAATGGTTTGTATTACCACGTAAGAATCCTACGAAGTAGGGGATAAGTCTTACCGCACTACCGAAATGTTATTAAATGTAAATACCAACCACCTGATTGTACTTTATACGTGAAAGTCAAATGCTTCATGAAAATTACAGAACCTTTCATAGTAATAATAAATGAAAACGAACTTAGTGTGGTATAAACACAACAGCTTGGGGTTGCTTGTACTATACCGATTCTAGTTTTAGCACTGAACTGAAATGAATATTTCTTCAACTATTACTAAAATACTTTGTGTTTTACACGTTTTTCATTATGATCAAGTCAACACTTTTCCCAAAATTTCCCACAGTAATGTTTCGTGGAAAGCAAATTATTTCGGCACAATTACAGAAGTCATTTCCACCTGAACAAACCTGAAATATGTATAGCATCTTAAGGTCGTAATTATATTTCCAATACCCCCCAAAAAATCTAGGCGAGACCATGGAGCTAATACCATTCCGTATGGTATTAACTCAATTTTGAGACATTTTGGGAAACTGCACCACCAAAAATGATTACAAAGAAACAAATATCCCCCTTTTCAGCTGCAGCAGGATGAACTTGCTTTAAGTTGTTTGATAACATAAGATAAGGCATATAATGTATTAGTTACTTTTGCAATGTCAAGCTCTGTGTGTTCCTTTTTGAATCCTTCGCAAAAGTGGAAGAAATCTTCGCAATCATGCTGACGGGTGGGTAAATGTGTGCGCCTAAGCTGTGTATGGATGCTATGGGCATGTGTGTGCACTCACAGACATGTCCTTGGCGTGTGCCGGGCGGCCGGCGGGAGCTCGGGGCTCGCACGTCTTGTCTTGCCCCGTGGATTCCTTACCGTGTCATGTGTACAAGACCCGACAGTGAGGGTGCGCCTCTGCTGTGCCTAAGCCGTGTATGGATGCTATGGGCATGTGTGTTTGTTACTTTCGCTTGTAAACACATTATCTCAAAATAGCAATGATGGACATTTCCTAAACTTGTAATATAGAATTATTATATAAAGAGGAATAAAACTTTGTTTTTAGTGGAGTTCAAATGCAATGTGATGTCACCAGAGGCCACAAGCCGAAAACAAGGTAAACATGAAATCACTGGATATAAATCAAGGATATTCTCCACACTTATCACGTGGATGCGTTATCGCCAGAATATGAAATTTATATATATATATATATATATATATACATATATATGTATATATATATATATATGTATATATATATATATATATATTCCGTTTTGAAAACACATGATGCAAAAAATTATTATGAATAGTGACCAGTGTTGGAGGTCTCGAGACCTCCAACACTGGTAAAGCAACATCTGTTCAGTCATTTTTTTTAGAACAGGGCTTAGCATGGCAGACTCATGATGTAAAGTCTAGCAGATGAGAGGATTAATTCCTTCATAGTATCCCTACAGGGGATGTACTTCCTTTGAGGACCATAATATGATGGTGGGTAATGTTTCGTTTTGCCCTTTGGTATCCAACTGCAGGGATACAGTTGGCAAGGATAAAAACTGACACCATATATATTCCGTTTTGACAACACATGATGCAAAAATTATTATGAATAGTGACCATTGTTGGAGGTCTCGAGGCCGGTCTCGAGACCAGTATTTGCTGGTCTCGGTCTCGAACTCTTGTGGCCTCGGTGTAAGTCTCGGTCTCAGTCTCGGTCTCGGAGTGTCATGGTCTCGATCTCTCTACCTGTCTCGGATTGACACCGGTATTTTTTGTGCGCAAAATATTAATTAAGAAAAAAGGCATGTCATTGTTATTTGGGGAGAAAATACATGGTCAATATCTGTCCATCAGTCCCATCAATTTTGTGCATGATATATGGATCACTTGCCTCATATGCCTCAGCTAAGTATTTGTACAAGGAATCTCATCCCACTAACTTTGGCAACATTAGGTATGAATTAACGATAGCGTTTTTGAGTGCTATTTCGCTTTACCCTATTTGGTAAAAATACTCTTATAATTTGGTATACTATCTATAATGGACTGTTCTCGATTTTCTACACCCGGTCTCGATCTCGGTCTCGAGATGTCCGGTCTCGGTCTCGGTCTCCCTCTCGAATGTGTTGGTCTCGACCTCAACATGAACAACATGAATGCACAATATTCCATAAGTTTCAATTACATATTCAGTGGGTGATTCGAACCAGAAAATGGTATTGCTACAACCCACAGTGTCATTAGCCATGTACAGAAGGAGTGGGAGAAATTGCAAACTGTCCATCAGTGGCCAAATATTCTGTAAAACCAAAATATCAGCTCACTTTATCTTGTCAATGGGAGCTTCACATATTTTTCATCTCATTAGTTGGTAACATTATATAATTACATAAAACAGTTTTGTTTCTCATTCTCTGCAGCATTTTAGTGCAATAAAGCAGCAATTATTTTGCCAAATTTTATTTTTGAATGAAAACATTACTGCCCTGTATGTAATCACCTGGGTAGGCAAAACTCCCATTCTCAGTGAGCGGTTGAGACGAAGATGTTCGTGGTTAGGATTATGGACAAATCTGAGACCAGATGCACAGTTGTTTAGCTGTTGGTCCCATTCCTGCAGGGCTAGAAGGTGACTCCAATTTTGTGTCTTTGGCCTAAACAGTGGAATAGAGAGAAGGAATTTATGAAGGTTAAGGCAATAATGATGCATGGAATATGTTACTGTCCATAACGCGTCCCCCAAAACAGTACTTTCCACCCCAATAACTTTATGGCAATATTCATCCCTTTGGAAACCATGAAATAACAAGATTCATAGGAATAAAGTTCCATCCTGAACTGAAGAGTTCATGGATCCTACATTGATAAAATTGGTACTGTAGGTGTAAGTACCGACATGCCCTGCTCAATTATCAGATAAAATACCCGGGTATAAGCGCTAAGGAAGAATTCGGATAGAGGGGAAGGGACTGTTTTCCCTTCCGTGAATAGGGTTCACTCAAAAACATGGCTTTATGATTAGATAAGCACATTTTCCGTCTTATATTCAACTTGCAAAATTAATTGTTTGGAAAATAGAAAAAAATACAAGCAACTTCTACCAACTCAATTAATTTACAATAAACGAAAGTTGCTCAAAATTTCTTCGCTAGCTGAGCTCACACTGAGAACATACAGAAGCAGTATAACCAGTACAACCATTTACTACAAGGACAAAACAAACTTAATTCTTCTTAGGTCTTTCCCAAACTCTTTCATAATGTCGTTTCTTTGACGAAATGTTGAAAGAAGAAATAAAGCCCATTCAAATAGCCTATTCAAAACCAAAATGTTTTATGGCAGAAAGGAGGCTGGGCAAAAATACCAAGGGGGGGGGGTACATATTCCAAATGAAAACGGGACACTTGTCAAGGTATGTTTAAGTATGAAACATGAAAGTAACCGACATTCCATGTTTGTTCTAAGGTTGTTCATTTTGGTGGGAGGCAACAAATGCACATATAAGGAGTGGTTTTACTAAGATGAGAAGGAAATGCAGTCATTTAGTCCTTTGCCTGTGGGACGTTTCTGTTAATATCCCAAATCACACTATACAGTTTGTAGTTTTCTTTTATTAGCATCATTTAATTCGAACAAAACATCAAGTACCTGCAAAACTGTAAAGACCTGTTTTCATGAAGTAAATTCTGCTGAGATCTCTTTGCCACAATCATCCTACAGCTACTGTTCACCACTAGTGCCTGAGATGAAAAAAATAAGTATCTGCACTGAGACGTTGCACTCTATCACTTAAATTGTCATCATCAATGCCAACTCTTATAGTAGTGGTACTTTAAGCTTCACTAACTTTGACCAAATTGCTTCTTTTTTAAGAGAATATTCTGGAGTTACTATTGAGCAGAACCTTAAGTAGTGTCAAGCAAATTAATGGGGCTACTGCAGGCTCGGAGGCCTGCGGGTACGCGGAATCGACCTTCCCCAGAATTATGAAGCTACAGGAATAAGAATTGGTTGGGAGTAGACTAGAACTATTTGGTAAACTTTACCTAAACTAGTAGTTGATTTCGTTGTGCCCTCCCCCATCATTGCACTGATTGGCATTGTTCTGCCTTTGCTGCGCGGCACCGCGGTGGCTTTAGCAGTAACCTACAGGAGTCTCCGTCCTTTGAACCTTTGAGATTATCTTATGGTCTAAGGAGTTAAAGGTGCAATATTTTCCATCTTTTTACCCTACTGTTGTATTCCGTGAATCTAGTATGAAAGGTGCCCGGACGTGTGCCCTCATATATGGCATTGACAGATACAAGAGGGTGCTCCCTGTTGACACCTTAAATAAAAAAAAAATAAAAATTAAAAAAAAAGGATAGAAAGAAGCAATCGCGAATTTAAGTGCAGTAACATTCTTTGAGGAATGAAAATGTCACACTTGTCTTTTTGTCCTTACACCGAAGTTGTGTGTATCGATCGTGAAGCATGAAAGTCAACAGAGCACATATGTGCAGTACCTTATTGAGTAGATGATCCTTATTGTTTTTGGTGGAGGTCAAAGGTCGTTTGGGGTCAC